>JANAVB010024000.1:8822914-8987914 GCA_029216955.1 Iris pallida | reverse complement strand
TTCCACAAGTCCTTGATCCTACAGTCTCTCGAGATTTTCGTGATGTTGGGGATCAAGCTTTCCCCGGTCCATCTCTTCCGGAATGGGTCGGAGTCACCAGTGCCCAGGTGTAGCCTGATAGCCTATTCGGCAAGGTTACGCACGATTAGGATACGACGCCAAGCCACCGATGATCTGCTATTGGAAGTGGCCTCTGAAGGGTGGATGTGCTTGAAGTACCTGGCTTTCATAAATCTGGTCCATAAATTCTTGCTCGTGCGAAGATGCCACCACAGTTTTATCGAGAAAGCATTAACGATGTGGGTGAGTTTGGTAAATTCCAGACCCCCTTCCTCAGTCGGCTGGGCCATGGAGTCCCAACTCGCCCAATGGTGCTTATCATGGTCATTGTAATGCCCGCAAAAGAAGTTACAAAAGATCTGCTCGATCGAAGTAAGTACCTTCAATGGCGGAAAGCATACGGCTAGAGTATGGATTGGAATAGAGGTGAGCACATGCTTGATGAGGATCATCTTGCCTCCTGGGGATAAGGTGGCATTGTGCCACCCTTCAAGTTTGTTCCTGATTCTAATGATTAACTTCTCGAAGATCCTGGCATTGGATTTCCCGTACACCAGGGGGCATCCGAGATAGTTGAATGGGAGAAGATCAATAGAAAAGGATGTTAAGTTGGAAATCCTGCTAACATGCTCGGTGTTGATGTTGTGGTGGGCATAGACGACGTTTTTGGATGGGTTGATTTTCTGTCTTGAGCAAATGGAGTACCGCTGTAGGGTATTGTGGACCACTTGAACCGCTCCTTCGTCCCCAGAAGAGAAGATGAGTAAGTCGTCTGCAAATGCCAGATGGGTGATGGTAGGACATCTGCTGGCAGTGTGGTATTGTTGGAAGTGCAGAACGCTGATCATGTTATTGAGGTTCCTACTGAAGGCATCAGCCGTAATGATGAAAACAGTGGATGATAGAGGGTCGCCTTGCCTAACCCAGCGGCTGGATTTGAAGAATCCCTCGGCATGGCCGTTAATGACTGTGGAAAACCATGAGTTACTGATGGATCTCCACACTGTGTTGGTCTAAGTTTCAGGGAAACTGAATGCCCTGAAGACCCAGATCATAAATTGCTAGTCCAACCTGTCATAAGCTTTTTCCATGTCAATATTAACGACGATGTTGCCTCCTCTGACAGGGAATTTCATATAGGTGATTAACTCCTAGGCTAGTATGAAATTGTCTTGGATGTTTCTCCCACGGACGAACCCGCTTTGCTCGTTAGAGATGATCTTAGGGAGAAGACCCGCCATTCTGGTAGCGATGATCTTGGAGATAATCTTGTTAGTGAAAGTGCACAGACTGATAGGCCAAAAGTTGCGAAAGGACTCCGGGTTATCTTTTTTGGGAATGAGGATCAGGTTGGCGCTGGAGATGGCTTTGGGGTAGGTGGATCCTTCGAAGAAGGCAATTGCATCTTCGATGATGCCCTGTTTGATAATGTCCCAGCACGAGCGAAAGAATACCCCTGAAAATCCGTCTGGACCAGGAGAGCTGTGCTCGTTCAGATTCTACACCGCGTCTTTCACTTCCTGTTCAGTGTGACGATGTTCCAGCTGGGCGTTGTCGATGTCGTCAATGAGACAGGGGATTTGATCTTGAAATGCGTTGTCTTTGTGGACCGTCTCTTTGGTGAATAATTTAGAGTAGAATTCCGTAGCGGCTTCATGGATACTCTTTTGGTCGGTGATGATGTTCCCATTGTCGTCCGTAGTATGGTGAATCGTTAGCTTTCGTCTACGGCCGTTGACGCAACCATGAAAGTATTTCGAGTTTTTGTCCCCGTCACTATCCCATTTCAATCTCGATTTCTGTTTTCAGAAGTCAGTCTCCACTTTGAGCCTGAATTTGACCATAGCCTTGGTAAGGTTCAGGGCAATCCAGGCCGCTGGGGAGCGATCCAAAATGAACCTGGCCTCTACACGGGTTACGTCGTCTTCAGCAATCCGCACGGCTTGGAAAATGTCCCCATAGGAAAGTTTGCTCCAATTGGATAAGGCTGTCCTCATAGCCTTGAGCTTTTTGCTCACCCGGGTAAGGGAGTCGGGAGAGTCATCGCTATTCCACGCTTCTGCGACGATACCCAAAAATTGGGGGTACTCGATCCAGAATCCGAGGAATTGGAAATTCTTTTTGGAGGGATTGGTATTATTTTTAATTTCTACCAGCAGCGGGGCGTGGTCGGATTCGAAGGAGTTGAGATGGGATAGCTTGGTGGTGATCCCCATACCATGCCAAAAGTCGTTCGTTAGTGCTCTGTCGAGAAGAAAATATTGGCGCCAGTCACCTTCTTGCATGTTATACCAGGTGAAAGCATTGTCCGTAAACTGGAGAGAGGTAAGATGAGCGTTGAAGATGAAGTTATTGAAGTCTTGCATGGCCGGCAATGGAGGAGGATGGCCTCCGATTTTCTCTTCCCTGCAGGTAATAGCGTTGAAGTCACCGATGCAAAGACAAGGGGAGTTAATGTGGTGTAGGTGAGTGTCGAGGAGATCGTTCCACAGTTGTTTTCGCTCAGTGATATCGCAGCTTCCGTGGACCGACAAGAGGATTACGCGCTCGAGAAGCATGGGGTGTTCCACCCAGCAGGAGAGGGCCTGCCGGGTTTTCTGGATGATTCTGATGTTGACGTCCTGAGTGTCAAGGATCCAAATTTCGTATTTGCCAGCTATAGCTGTGGGGAGGTTCAGCTGCAGTTGGATGGATTTGAGTCTTCTGGTGAGGATTTTAGGTTCAAGGATAATAAAGATGTCTATCTTGTAGGTTTTCCGCAGCGTAGAAACTCTTCTTAATGTAGGTTTGTTCCCAAGATTGCGGACATTCCAGGATAGGATATTAATTATTATAGGGTTGGGGTGGTGGTTTTTTTTGTTCCGCTTGGTAGCGGATCTAGTTTGGATGATTGTAGTCTCCGTGGTTCCAAGCTGGACCTGGATCCCGCCTGAGGTTGATGCTTCTGCTTTTGTCAAGGTTGGGTAGATTCGGTAGGGTTGCTCGTGATGTTCCGAGTGGAGATCGCTCGGTTCCCCGACAACGACCAGGATAGGGTCGTCTGCTGGGTTAACTAATTCTCCAGCGGAGTTCCGGTTGGGCTCCTCGGAGGGAATAGCTAGGGAGTCGCTGGTGCTCTCAATCTCAAGGAAAGAGTGCTGCAGAGGGCAGCCAGCTTCTTGGATCTGTAGACCTCTCCTAACCTGATCGGGCCCGAGAATGGCAAGAGCTTCTCCGACTTGGTCTTCGATGGTGCGCATAAGATCAGCCTCGCTAGCGACGGTGGTAGCCTATACCGTCATCAAGATAGGGAGGTTGGGCGCTATCTCGGTGAGGGCGAGATCGTGTAGGGGATATGCTGACTCCAATTGGGCTTCCGCCTCTCTCGAATCAAGAGCATCAAATTGGTTAGAGAGCGTGGGAGGATGGGAGTCGAAGAGGACCGTAGCTTTGGTGGTAGTCTCGCTTTTGTCTGAATTGTCTTCATCTGAGTGGAATCTGGTGTGCGAGTTTGGTAGTGGGAGAATTGGAGGCAGTGGAGTTCTTCCCTCTGCCGATGCGCTGTCTTTCCGGTTTTTTTTTTTCTGCTTGAGCTCTGGGTGAAGACGGTGGCAGTGCTTCGGGATATGACCTCTCAAATGACAGTGATTGTAAAATATGATATGGTTATCATAGATGATTTGTTGGGTGTGGGTCGATTTGCTGAGCTTGATGGTAATAAAGTTGGGAGGTTCGGAAGAAAGGTTGAGCTCGACGCATATAATTTTGGCATAGTGGGCATTGGTTAGGTTGCTCGTCTCTGGCGCTGTCGCCACGTACGTTCCGAACGAGTTGGCGATGCGCTTGAGAGCTGCCGGAACAAAGCAAATGAGGGGTAAATTTGGTTGGGTCACCCACGCAGCGACCTGAGCTGAGTCTTCTCTGGTACTAAAGCCTGGGGACCACTAAATGTATATATATATATATATATATATATATATATATATATATATATATATATATATATATATTATTGTTAGGTAATATGTGTTAGTTAGTGTGTGTTAATGTTGATACAAATGGTTAACAAGTAAGCCAAATATTGGTAAGTTATGTGTCAAGGTATTAAAGTTGTGGGCAAGGTACTAGTGTAATACTTGGGTACCATGAGGATATTGGTATCGTGATATTCAAGTATCATGAGTAAGGATAAGTGAGTATTTGAAATTGAGTAAGGTATTCTCTTTGGTATCAAGTATTAGTATTAGAGTTAGTTGGATAAGTATATGGGAAGATAAGGTATTGGTCAAGATACAAAGATATTGGGTATTAGAACTAGGTAATAGATAATATCAAGATGTCAAGTGCTAAGAGTAGGATGATTGTATCCATGTGTGTGTGAGTGGTTGGATATATTTTAGAATACCTTAAGTTAGTGTCAAGAGTGTGGTTAGTGTTATATGTTAGATGGTTTGATATGATAGAGTTTGTTAGCTAGATGTCTATCTATGTTAGAGTTAATTAGATATCTTAGGATATAGAAATCTAAGTTTGATATGTTAGAGTTAAGATACTTGGTATATTGAGATACAAAGTAGTATCTTAGGATACTAAAGTAATGTGAGATATCTTAAGATATTGGTTTACCTTCACTAAGGTAATGGGGTTTACCCTATTACAATATAAGGTATTGAGTTACCTTCAAGTTAATGGGTTTACCTTCAAGGTAATGGTAATTACCTAAGGTAAGGGTAAGGTAATAGCAATGTATTGGTAGGATACTAGGATAGATGGTTAGAGACTAGGCTAAGTTTCATTTAGGATATATTAGCCGAGGTTAGTGGGTTATCTACTTGCCAAAGGTAAATATTACTAGGGTAAGGGTATTACCTAGTATCCAAGGTATTGGGATACCTTGGTAGGTAATGGTTAGAATTGGGATATTATATAGATGGATAAGATATTAGGATATAGGCTAGAGTTGGTATTCTAGATTATAGGATATTATCCCATAGGTAGTGTATAGAGTATATCCATATATATGTTGAGTTGGTTATCTAGCATTTTGGGGAAGAAAGGTATAATATATATGTATATATTAGAGTATCTTAGGATAGTTAGTATCTTTAGATGAGTTAGCTAGTATCTTAGGATATCTAAGATAGTATCCTGGATAGACATATTAGTATCTTGGATAGGTAATTAGATACCCTATGTATCCTAGACTAGAAGTTAGTATCTATGTTAGAGTGAGTATCCTATGTAAGTTTGTATCTTGGTTAGATGACTTGGGATAGCTAGTAGATGTTAGAGAGTGGGTATGATAGTATCTTGAGGGTATCAAGAGAGTAGGATATTAGGATATGGTTAGAGTGGTATCTTGAGATACCCAAGTAGTATCTTGGGATATCTTAGATTTACTTTTTTCCTTAAGGTAATAGTTTACCTTCAAGGCAAGGTATTGGGTTTACCTAGGTATCTAAGGTTAGATATCTAAGTTATTGGTTAGCTAGTAGCTTGGGTATATAGATAGTTACTAGATATCTAAGTATGTGTATTGGGTATTAAGGTATGTTTACCTAGATTAAGGTATTTGACTTCCAACCAAGGTTTGGTATTGGGATACCAATAGGACCAAGGTATATGGTATATTGGTAGGGAATGGTTAGGAATAGGATGCTTAACTTAGATTTGACCTTATTTGACCAACATTGACTTTTTTAACTCAAAGTCAACTACAAGTCAACATTAGACCTATATTGGACTAGGAGTTGATCATAGTTGACCAGTTGACCAAAAGTCAACTGTGAGTCAACCATTGACCCAGTTTAACCTAGAATGGATTAGGAGTTGACCAGTTGACCAAAAGTCAACAGTAGGTTAACCCTTGACCTAGATTGACCTAGTTTAACTTTGTTTGACTTACTTTGACCTAGTTTGACATACCTGGGCCTAGTTTGACTTATATTGACCTTGTTTAACTTTGTTTGACTTACCTTGACCTAGTTTGACTTACCATGACTTAGTATGACTTGTATGACCTAGTGTGACCTTTTGTGACTTAGTATGACTAAGTTTGACCTAGATTTGCATGTCATACACTAGAATATCGTGTCATACACTGTCAAACCCTAATTAACTTATATATATCTCATCTTTAGGTCTGTGACATCACTCTGAGCATCGATTCTTATTGACAACTCAGGACCACACGCGAGTACATTCTTTGATAGTTTTTATTGTCTTGATATCTGCTATATCGGATTCAGTTGTAGTATTTTACTTGATTTTCGATACGATGGTACACGGACTAGTATACGTCGGATCCTGTCATGAGATGTTATTTCTGGACTTTCCTGGTATATGGGTGCATTGTTTGATCTTGTTTTCTGTACTTGTATAGACATCGATTTGAGAGTGGACTGGCCCCCTACTTTTGAATCCTGTGTCATGATATGTCATGTCCGAATCTATTATACTACCCGGGGATGGAGTGTTATTAGTGGTTATGTAATCAATATCCCCATGTATTCCTGTTACTACTTGTGCATAGCTCCACCCTCACCACACGTAGGGTGTAGCCTGATCTGATACTACTTGTGCATAGTTTTTCATTTTGGCCAACCTGATCTCCAGGTTTACCTGTGCTTGTTTTTGTACATAGCCGGTCAAATAGAACAGCCTGATCCTGACCCAAGCCGATCACATAATATTCTAATATCTCAAGGTACCGTTTATGTTTACATTATACATCAGATATTCCTGTACTATTCTACATTCCAGTATTTTATACCCTGACATGATATCCAGTTTTACATATCCTATTTATAATCCAGTCTTGATATTTCATCTTGTATTCCATTATAATTGTCTCTAATAGAATTTTTTAATTCACGTGGAACTGTTTTTAGCGTTTGTACTTGCTCATATCCTGACAGGATAACCCCGTTGATGTTTATAAATGATATAGAGGCTGACTGCTCGACCTTCTACGGGTTTGGCATAGATGGTGAGTACTACATGGATAACCCTGTGGAGCCGGTGCCCATTGAGGATGCACCACCTGCTTAGACTTAGACTACATAGGCTTGACTGGACTGCGATCCAGCTAGGACTTGAGACTTGTAGTATACTTTATATTTTGGGATCTTGTGTTATGTTTTGAATTCTAAACTTGTGTTGTGATCTTGCATCTATTTCTAGTTTATCTTTCTATCATATCTTATCATATTTCGTGCTATCTTCCTTAGATGTCTTGTGATAGAGTTATGACTTCATATACCTCTGTATAGAGATAACAGATTTATATATTGTGTCTAGATATTGTATATTGTAGACGACCTATGCAGCATTCCACCGTCGATTCTGCAGTGTAGGTTGGACATACCCACGTGCTCGTGCCCTAATCAGGGTACGGGTCGTGACACATTTTTGTGGTGGCCCATGCAGGTTAGAAGTCACAATTAGTGCGATGTCGTACTGGTGCTCGACTTAGAGTGCTACTACGAGCCTACTATAGGTTTAGAAGATATAGGCTATAGGCTAAGGATACTCAATCACAGTTAGGGCTTCTTGAGAAGATTCCAGGAATGACTCTTGAGAATCTCATAATAAAATATCTCAAATTTGATTCCAACTGTTTCTATCTGTTCTTCCTTGTCCGTGGTTGAATGTGATTCTTGGTGTTCATTGATTTTCTACCAGGATAAATCTTTCGACTAATTTTCTCGGTTATAGAATCTAGAGTCTTCTACAGCCATATTAGTAGGTATGACGAAGACATAGGGTCTAATTTTGGATGTATTTCTCGGGTTGTAGGAATTTAAGGTTTTTGCAACCAAGCATGCGGCAATGCAAAAGTTTTAGATACTACGATCTTAGAGGTATGTATCTTAGTTGCAGACTCTATTGTTTATTATAGCCGTACTTACTGGCGTGAATAGAATTCTAATAACATTATTCTAGGTAGACGAGTATGGTTATCAGATTACAGAATAGCTACCCTATAGAGGGTACCCTAGTATAATGGAGTAGGTATCAGTGGAGATGTTACTTGGGTATTTTGGAGAAGAGTTGGAGCTAGGCCACCTGTGGTGCAGCATCATACCACGTACCAGCAGTGAGATATACCCCGCTAGGGCAGGATTTTTGCGATGACGGTCGAGGAGACCCACACCGCAGGTGAGGGACTAGTAGGTTAGGTCTTGTTCTTTTATTTTTCTGTTTCTTTCCACCCATTGGTTGTTTGATTGCTTTCTTAGTACCCTTAGCTTGCATATGTGATGATCATGCTAGTTTAATAGAAAACTCAATGGAGACTACAATAACATGATACTGTAGAGACTAAAACCATGCATATTTGTTCCTATTCCATAGAATTGTATGTTGTATAATTTTGGATAAAATTTTGTAGACTTTGATTGTTGGGGGCTTGACCTAGAGAAGAGTACAACCAACTTAAATTTTGAGGGCAAAATTTTTCTAATGGGGGTAGGATTGTAACTGCCTATTTTCAAAAATGAGGATAAATTTGTCATTTTTCATATTCCTATATTTTTGTAATTATTTATTTATTATTCTTGTATTTTGGGGATTTGTTTAGTCGGGTTGGAGTTTTGTCTAGTTTTGACTTGTATTAGTAGTCTGGGTAGTTTAGACTCTAGTCGGAATCCAAAGATTAGATAGGCATGGCCCACAAACTTATCTTATTAGGCTAGTGAATTTAGACTAGACCCACATGACAAGTTTAGTCATTTAAAGATTAGAAATTTGACCCTTTTGACCCCAAACCTTTGCATACTCCTAGTTAACCAAAGGGAGACTTGATGAGGGCAACTTAGATATTTTCCAAACCCATTTAGGGCTCCCACATGGCAGCCCACCTTCCTATTAAAGCCCCACTTCATCTTCTTCTTCTTTTCATTTTTATTTCAAGCCCTAATTTAGGAGCTTTTTTTTCAAATTGCTCATATACCCAAATTTTCTCCAAATTGAGCCAAATTTGTTTCATTCTCTTTCCCTTGGAGAGAAGAAACCTCTATTAGCTAGCTAAGAAGGGATTGGAAGGATTTGGAGCCTTGAAGCTTGGTGGAGATCAAGATCTAGGAATTTTACATTGAGAATCCATCTCCCTTTTGGTATAAGCTCTCTAAACCCTTCCATTCCATTTCATTAGTGTAACTATATTTATTTAGGACCCCATTTGCATTAGGGTACCATTAGAGAGGAGTTGAGGCTCTTCTCTTCCTATTTGAAGGTTTTTCCCTTTTATTTTGATACTAATTGGGAGAAATCGAATTTGTGACCACTAAGTGTCCGATACGTGTTCCCAAAGGAACTTTTGTATCCTTTTTGAGTCGAGATTGGGTATATGTGTTCTAAATAGGATACTTGGTGTTGTGTTATGGTATTTCATGATATACATGGTTAGATTTGGGTATATACATGTGTTTCTTTTTAACAATCCAAATTCGTCATAATATTCATCCACGTTTTTAGTAGCCACAGGAACTTAGAAATGTCATAACTCCTAGCTCAAGACTCCCATTAATCTTTTATTTTTTAAAAGAACCGTATCAAAGTTAACTTTCCAAATATATATATTAATAGGCCAAATTCGTTTTAGAACTTTCTATAAAATTGTTTGAGTGTCAGTTGTCCGAAAGACGAACGTGTTTCGGTGTTTTCGCGATTCCGGAAGTTTTCGGACCCAAAAATACGATCCGTTTGAAGTGTCGGAAAGCTAATACGAAGGGCTATGACATAATTTAATCCTAGAATTTAGTGAATAGGTCTAATAGGTGTAGTATTAGTTTTAAGTAGAAAACTGACTATACGACATAGGCATTTTGTGTATCCTATGAGCCTGTGTAGTATGGATATCAAGTAAATGTAGGTATCATAGGTTGTCAAGAGTATATATATATATATATATATATATATATATATATATATATATATATATATATATATATATATATATATATAATATTTGTTAGGTAATATTTGTTAGTTAGTGTGTGTAGTATATATATATATATATATATATATATATATATATATATATATATATATATATATATATATATATATATATATATATATTATTGTTAGGTAATATTTGTTAGTTAGTGTGTGTTAATGTTGATACAAATGGTTAACAAGTAAGCCAAATATAGATAAATTATGTGTCAACGTATTAAAGTTGTAGGCAAGGTACTATTGTAATACTTGGGTACCATAAGGATATTGGTATCATGACACTCAAGTATCATGAGTAAGGATAAGTGAGTATTGGGACTTGAGTAAGGTATCCTATTTGGTATCAAGTATTAGTATTAGAGTTAGTTGGATAAGTATATGGGAGGATAAGGTATTGGTCAAGATACTAAAATATTGGGTATTAAAACTAGGTAATAGATAATATCAAGATGTCAAGTGCTAAGAGTAGGATGATTGTGTCCATGTGTGTGTGAGTGGTTAGATATATGTTACAATACCTAAAATTAGTGTCTAGAGTGTGGTTAGTGTTATATGTTAGATAGATAGTTTGATATGATAGTTAGAGTTTGTTAGTTAGATGTCTATCTTTGTTAGAGTTAGATATCTTAGGATATAGATATCTAAGTTAGATATGTCAGAGTTAAGATACTTGGTATATTGAGATACAAAATAGTATCTTAGGATACTAAGGTAATGTGAGATATCTTAGAACATTGGTTTACCTTCACCAAGGTAATGGGATTTACCCTATTACAAGGTAAGGTATTGAGTTACCTTCAAGGTAATAGGAATTACCTAAGGTAAGGGTAAGGTAATAGCAAGGTATTGGTAGGATACTAGGATAGATGGTTAGAGACTAGTCTAAGATTTATTTAGGATCTATTAGCCTTGGTTAGTGGGTTATATACTAGCCTAGGGTAAATATTACTAGGGTAAGAGTATTACCTAGTATCCAAAGTATTGGGATACCTTGGTAGGTATGGTTAGAATTGGGGTATTACATAAATGGATAGGATATTAGGATATAGGCTAGAGTTGGTATCCTAGATTGTAGTATATTATCCCATAGGTAGTGTATAGAGTATATCCATATATATGTTGAGATGGTTATCTAACGTTTTGGGGGAGAAGGGTATAATGTATATGTATAGTATCTTAGGATAGTTAGTATCTTTAGATGAGTTATCTAGTATCTTAGGATATCTAACATAGTATCCTAGATAGATATGTTAGTATCTTGGATAGGTAATTAGATACCCTATGTATCCTAGACTAGAAGTTAGTATCTATGTTAGAGTGAGTATCCTATGTAAGTTGGTATATTGGTTAGATGACTTCGGATAGCTAGTAGATGTTAGAGAGTGGGTATGATAGTATCTTGAGAGTATCAAGAGAGTATGATATTAGGATGAGGTTAGAGTGGTATCTTGAGATACCCAAGTAGTATCTTGGGATGTCTTAGATTTACCTTTTTTTTCTTAAGGTAATAGTTTACCTTCAAGGTAAGGTATTGGGTTTACCTAGGTAACTAAGGTTAGATATCTAAGTTATTAGTTAGCTAGTAGCTTGGAGGTATATAGATAGTTACTATATATCTAAGTATGGGTATTGGGCATTAATGTATGTTTACCTAGATTAAGGTATTTGACTTTTAACCAAGGTTTGGTATTGGGATACCAATAGGACCAAGGTATATGGTATTTTGGTAGGTAATGGTTAGGAATAGGATGCTTGACTTAGATTTGACCCTGTATGACCAAGGTTAACTGTTTTGACTCAAAGTCAAATACAAGTCAACATTGGACCTAGATTGGACAAGGAGTTGATCAGAGTTGACCAGTTGACCAAAAATCAACTATGAGTCAACCATTGACCAAGTTTAACCTAAAATGGATTAGAAGTTGACCAGTTGACCAAAAGTCAATTGTAGGTTAACCCTTGACCTAGATTGACCTAGTTTAACTTTGTTTGACTTATCTTGACCTAGTTTGACATATCTTGACCTAGTTTAACCTAGTTTGACTTATATTGACCTTGTTTGACTTATCTTGATCTAGTTTGACTTTCTTAACTTGCCACGACTTAGTATGACTTGTATGACCTAGTGTGACTTAGTATGGCTGAGTTTGACCTACATTTGCATAGCATACACTAGAATATCATGCCATACATTATCAAACCCATATTAACTCATGTATATCTCTTTTTTAGGTCTGTGACATCACTCTGAGCATTGATTCTCATTGACAGCTCAGGACCACAGGCAAGTACATTCTCTGATAGTTTTTATTGTCTTGATATCTGCTATATCCGATTCTGTTGTAGTATTTTACTTGATTTCAGACATGATGGTACACGGACTAGTATATGTCGGATCCTTTCATGAGATGTTATTCCTGGACTTTTCTAGTATATGGATGCATTGTTCGATCTTGTTTCCTGTACTTATATTGACACCGATTTAGGAGTGGGATGACCTCCTGCTTTTGAATCCTGTGTCATGACGTGTCATGTCCGGATCTATTATACTACTCGAGGATAAGGAGTTATTAGTGGTTATGTGATCAATATCCCTCATGTATTCCTGTTACTACTTTTGCATAGCTCCACCCTCACCACACGTAAGGTATAGCCTGTGTAAACCCTCTGAAACTTTTAAATTTTAAAAATTTTGTATTAATTAAAATTTCTTCATTGTCACACTTATTTTCGATATTTTCTATTAAAAACCAACTAGTACTTATTAAATAATTCTACTTCTACTAACTGAATTTTTGGTAACAAATTGCTACTTAATCCAGTTCCTATACCATTCACTATATATATCTTAACATAGCCATCTGATCCCAATTTCCTTATAATCAACACAGCTCACACACCAACCCAAATTTCCTATCTGTGGACTCAAATGTCGGCCCAATTATATACATCATTGTTCCCTTCACTTACATATTCAGATATTTTTGGTAGGCCCAAGGCCCAACCATCCATAATATAGGGTTTGTAAGCAATTACGTATTTATATAGCTAAAACCCTATATTCCTTTAAGAGCAACATCAGCCGCCAACACATTCTTCCACCCTACCTCCATCTCCTTCTCTCCTTCATCCTCTCCCCTCTCCTATCATCTAAACCCTAGCCTTTTATCACCCTACCACCTTCCCTCGCCACCGTTAAGCCAGGACCCAATCAACGACTCAATGCCATCCTTGAGGTTTCTGCAAGGACGCCTCACCGAGCGCAACTCTTGTCGAGCCTCCAACTTGTCAAGACCCTTGCGAGCATCGCCGTCCTCGCGGGTTAATTACGCTGCTGTTGGTGCACCGAGTTGCCACCACGGAACGCTCGGTGATTCACCAAGCAACCATCAGTGCACACTGCCACCTTGAACTCCTAGTCTTCACGCTTCTTCGCGTCAAGTCACCTGTGCGTTCGAACTTGCAGATAAGCTTTTGGCATGCCGGCCGTGCCAACCTCTACGATATGGATCCATCAGTAACAACTCCTACCGTTGTTATCGACCACATGCAAACTGACACCGATGCGAGCCGCTGTACTCGTCGGCTTCTATTCTCCTTGCAGTGGGTGCAGGTGAGAACACAACATTTCCTATAATATATATAATATTTTACGTGGGATTATTGATGTTGAAAAAGTAGTAAATAATGGGTAGGAAGAATATTAGGAACAATTGGCATAATGTGCCAACGTGTAGGAAGTATATTAGCAACTGAGAGATGGAGAGAACATAATAGATAGAAGAACATTTTTTTTTTTGAAATCCCACTCACACACACAACTGGGGGACTCGAACCTTGCCGGCCCCTCCGAAGAACATGCATTCATGTAGTTTTGTTTTTCTTTTAACAAATTTTGCTTGTAACCCTTCAAATAGTTTCCATTAGCAACTAATCCTTTAATTATACTATTTATGAGTGGGTCCCTCTCCTACTCTCTGTTTAAAATAGGAAAGGTTCTAGTTTTGCATATAAAACCCTCCCTACGCATGACACTTAGGGGTGTAAATAGACCGGACGGATACGGACAATCCACTGTCCGTGTTCGGTCCGAAAATAAAAATGATTTCGGACGGTCGGACACGGACAATCCACTGTTCGAGTTCGGGTCGGACGAACACGGACAACCACTGTTCGTTAATTCAATCGGACGGTCCGCGGACAAATTAAATATATTACCAAAAGCTGTTATTATTTCAAGATAGCTTGATGGTTGGTACAAAAAATCAAGTTAAATGAAAATATAATTAAAGGTAATAGAATACAACAAAAATGGTAAAATGTTAATGAAAATCGAGACCAGACAACAAAAAATTGATGCAAAACCAAAATGATATGACATAATTGATGCAAAACCTAAATGACTTTCCAATATTGGATGGTCCGCGGACAAATTCAGACCGGACATGGATATGACCGTATCCGGGTCCAATTTTTAAACGGACCAAAAAAATGTCAAAGTTCTGTTTGTTAATCAATCGGACGGTCCACGGTCGAACTATTTATCGAGCCGAACACGTACGGACAACGGACTATTTTGTCCGTATTACAGCCCTAATGACACTGTACACGTGCAGTAGTGTATGGCTCATCTCTTTTGGAGGATTACTTGCATTTATACCCCCACTAAATTAGTAATTACAATCATAGATGTTATTAACATAGCCATGGACTTAAAAGCTACTTTGAATGGGTGTATCATTAATTGATTATGGTGCATTGTTCCACTGTGCACATAGAACATGTTGTTTAGACAACTCTAATTGCATATAAACATACCTCCCTAATCATGCAGATATTTATAAACAAAGATTAATAGGTCCAAATGGTATATTTATGTATTTCATACATATGGAATTATATGATTATTTTTACGTGTATAGATTAATTATTTTGGGTTAAGTCCAGTAGGTTACACTGGATAGAAATTTAGCCATGGATTTCTAGCATAGGTTTGGTGGTTATTAATGAAACCAATTTGGAATCCCAGAGAAAATATATAAAATTATGATAGTTGTATATAAATAATTTATTTGTATTTAGTACCATTCATGAATTTATATAATAGATTTTTGGGTATTTTTAGGACTTGGACCTGACTTTGGATACCAAGCCTCAGCATTTTCGGACAAGTCCCAAGCAAGTATACCTTGCCCACTGTACAGTATTTTATGCATTTTTCTATTGTTATTCTTGTCAGTAATACTTGGCACTTCTTCTCTTGTTCATTTCATCGCTATTTTCCTTTTACGTGAACGTACGTTATTTCCTTCTTTCTATATATCACTCTAATTCATGTATAGGTCCTGATAGTATTGCTTTGTCCTGAGTCACATTCACTTGACATGTCTTGACCTGTTAGTTGTACTTAACTTATTCGACTTGACTGGACACCTGTATAGTTCCTTGAGATAGAGAGGACATTTACTAGGCATGCGGGCTATGTGATAGTATTCTGTTGGCCGATAGTTCGGATGAGCTTCGGTAGCGTTGATGATTCTGTTGGCCGTTAGTTTCATGCTACGGTTGTAATATTCTATTGGTCGCTATTCTCGGAGGAGATACAATTGTGATTATTCTGTTGGCTGTTAGTTTCGGATGAGCTACGGTTGTGATGGTTCATGTATCTGTTAGCCCAAGTGTTGAACATTGTCTTGATGTTGCGTTGTCACGTATTTGTTTAGAAGTAGAGTGCCATATTTGGTCATCCCTTTTATGCATGTTATTTACTGTCATAGTGGCATGTTCTTCCTATATCTTGCTAGTCCTCTGAGGACCTGATGATCTCTTCAGGTTTAGCCGATTTTGAGCCAGGAGCAGACGAACAGGTTTGAGCCAACATAGACTACGGTACCACTATAGTGATA
Source organism: Iris pallida (assembly GCA_029216955.1). Classification (NCBI taxonomy): domain Eukaryota; kingdom Viridiplantae; phylum Streptophyta; class Magnoliopsida; order Asparagales; family Iridaceae; genus Iris; species Iris pallida. The sequence goes on along the minus strand of JANAVB010024000.1, from coordinate 8,972,009 downwards.
ATGTCATTGATGTTTAGCGTAGTATGGATATTGTTATTTTATTTTTATGTCTCTATTTTATTTTCGTCTACTAGTAGTAGATTTGTCTCCACCGGACGAGACTTGATTTCTTGATAACTTGAGACTTTATTTTATATTATTCATTACTCTGTCCTTCAGTATTATTCGTTACTCATTTAAGTTAGTTGTATCTTCTGATTTCTGTGGATGAGATATAGATTGCCTTGACAGTTTTGGATTTTTATGACTTGTGAATACTAGACAGCGTTCTACCACCGATACTACGACGTAGGCTGGGCTTGGACACGCCTCGTATCCGAAAAGCGGGTACGGATCGTGACAGCCTGACCTGATACTACTTGTGCATAGCTTTCCATTTTTGGCTGGCCTGATCTTCAGGTTTACCTGTGCTTGTTCTTGTGCATAGCCGGTCAAATGGAACAGCCTGATCCTGACCCAAGCCGATCACATAACGTTCTAATATCTCAAGGCGTCGTTTATGTTTATATTAGACATCAGATATTCATGTACTGTTCTACATTCCAGTATTTTATACCCTAACATGATATCCAGTTTTACATATCCTGTTTATATTCTAGTCTTGATATTTCATCTTCTATTCCCTTATAATTGTCTTTTATAGAATTTGTTAATTCACATGGAACTGTTGTTTGCATTTGTACTTGCTCATATTCTGACAGGATAACTCCGTTGATATTTACAGATGATATAGAGGCTGACTGCTCGACCTTCTATGGGTTTGACATAGATGGTGAGTACTACATGGACATCCCCATGGAGCCGGTACCAATTGAGGACGCATCGCCTGCTTAGACTTAGACTCGTTAGGCTTAACTAGACTGCGATCCAGCTAGTACTTGAGACTTGTAGTATACTTTATATTTTGGGATATTGTGTTATGTTTTGAACTCTAAACTTATGTTGTGATCTTGCATCTATTTCCAGTTTATCTTTTTATCATAACTTATCATATTTCGTGCTATCTTCCTTAGATGTCTTGTGATTGAGTTATGACTTTGTATACCTCCGTACGGAGATGACATGTTTATATATTGTGTCTAGATGTTGTATATTGTAGACGAACTATACAACATTCTACCACCGATTTTACGGCGTAGCTGGACGTACCCACGTGCTCGTACCCCTAATCAGGGTGTGGGTCGTGACACGAACACTTGACAGGGATCAACTTTTATGATTAGATGACTATTGTACCCAGAAGGGACGGATATAACCATGGAAGAAATATCACAAGCAATAAAATGATAGGTTACAGAAAAAGAATAAGTAGTGGAGAATTGAGATAAGACCATTGGCATGAAACTTGAAAATGAGCAATTGGGTTTGCAATTTCTACCAAACATTGGAGACTCATATTAGTTATGGTAAGAATGATTAAGATTTTGTGATATTTTTGCTAATGTGTTTGGATGAGAACGATTGATAGGTGCATGGTTAAAAATTAAAATTTGATTAGTGATTATAATTTGGTCAATTGATTTCAAGAATTGAAAATTCTCGAATATAGATCATGGATCAACTTTAGAGAATTTTCTAAGGATTTATTGTGACAAGTGAAGATTGTGACTTTGATGTAGTCAGTTTTGGAAGAATGCTAATTAAGCGCAGTTGGATTGATCAAACAGTTTACCTCATAGATGAGCCAAGGGACAGTTAGCATTTTAGACACAAGGCTATTAAGGGATACCCTTGCTTGTTAGAGATTTGATTGTACCCCGGCCTTTATCTTTGAAATTTCGACGACGAATTTTTCTAAGGAGAAAAGGTTGTAAAACCCATAAATTTTGTTTTCATTAATAAATTAATTTTATATAGACTAATGTGTATCGTTATTAATATTATTATTATTACTAATTTTAGCTTTTATTGAGACTCTTAGATAGCCCTTAATTAAAAGCCATTTTATTAGCCTACAACTTAAGCCCATGGATGAAACCCGCTAACCCGTCCCCTACCCAATAGACCCGCTAACCTGTCCCCTACCCAAACCCATTAGACTTATTCCTACCCACTCTCCGGTGTCTCCCGATCCACTTTCTCCGCAGAAACAAACCCCCCCCAACGTAACCCTCTTCCTCCTTTACGTAATATTCATCAGAAACCATTTCTCTTCTTCACAAACTCACAGAAGCTTCAGAACTTCACAAACTCCACCACAACTTCCTCCACACTCCTCCTCTCCCAAATCCGATCGCACCCCGGCGCACCCCTGATGTCCCGAACAATTTAACATCTCTCTTGGGGCATTTCTGATGCGCCGCCAACCGGCCTCCCGCTCGCGTGTAACCCTATTTCCCGAATTTTGAAAATTTTATTTTATTTTTAGTTATAAATATTTCTAGTTAGAAAAATATTTGTATCGTACAAAAAACAATTTTTTTAGGAAGGGATTTGTCAAACTATTTTATATGATTTATTTTATCAAATAGGTATTTCAAATTTATTATTTATTTTTAAGATTTGAAAATATGCTTCAAATCCTATTTAACATTGATTATTATTTCAAAGAATTATTTTAAAGCATTGTTATCGTTTGCAAGGTATTAAATTTAGATTTGACTAAATATATTTTTAAACATCATTAGTAATATCTAGTATGGAATTTTTCATTTCGGATTGACTTTGATTGCAATAATTATTGAGAAGATTTGGTTTTTTAAATAGTCATAAGAAAAAGGATTTGCCGGTAAATTTTCAAATGAGGTTCTTTCGATTAATAAAAATATACTATTAAATTTTTTTTGATGATATTGGCTATGATTTTTATTATCGATTTAGATTTGTCAATCTAATTAATGATTTATTTAGATAAATATTTAAGTTAGTTTTGATTCTAATCCAGATATGAATCTCCCTTAAGTCATTTTTATGCTACATACATCTCTCACTCATCTCTCAATCTTTCCCACATTTAAATCCTAGGATTAGTTCTATCTATGAGTAACCGAGCGAAGCCCATCCTCCACCTATATAATGAAATTCCTTAATGTACATATGTTATATACATCTTCCTCCCATGTCTAGCCGAGCAAACCGCAAGCCAGGCCGATGGTGCCTGCCAATCTGGATTCCACAGACCCTACGTAGGCATCGATTGTCGACTTCTCATAACACGTTCGACACCACCAAGGCCTCCTCCTTGACAATGTTCCCGTCGTCGTAGCAGTTATCGGCAGATGAGAAATCATCAACCGATGCTTCTACGATACGGAACCTCGTCTCATCGCCACCACCGTTCCTCCCCACCAGGTTGCAGCACCACCTCCTTCCAGATACACCATCACCCCGCCATGGCCCACCAGTCAACCCGATGTTGTCCCCACTGCCCTCCAAACTCCCATGTCCGCCACCGGACAACTAACCCGACCACCGACGGCCACTCCTGTAACTACATCACAGCACACCACCACCATCGCCACAGACAGCATTACCAACACTGACAGTCAATACACCAATCTTGTACCGAAGTGTCCGTGCCTACCACAAAAATCAACGTATCCAGCATTGGGTCTGACCCCGGGCATCCGTGACTGTGTCCTTACCCTATTCTTTACCGCAGAACAAAACCTCGTATCCAAATGAGGACACGAATACAGAAACTCAAATGTATATATGTCCAAACCATTGAACACGAAGTGGATACAAAACAAAAATTTAAACGAGAAGCCTGACCTTAATCTCGTCGTCCACCTCCGTATGCCACACAGGGCCGAGCATAGATCCGCCTGCATCCCTGCGATCGAACCATCTTCCCGGCGTCCTTCGACCACCAGTCGCCTCTTCAACCCTGATTCGGACGGACCACCCGTGCGACACTAGCCATCGCTTCCGTCAAGCTTTCGACTGCCAGATCTACATCGACGGTGAGGAGATCCGTGCACGGCACTTAAACGTCGCCGACCACGCCTCCAAGTGCACCGCCTGCACCTGAACGAAGCGCCGCCCGCACCCGAATGAAGCGCCAGTAGCGAACCCCTTGCCCTAGCTGTGTCACACCTATTGTTTGTTATACGTATTTCCAGTATACGTGTACGGATTCCCGACCCGTATCTTGACTTTTCTAGCATGGCTTGGCATGGTTTGGTCGTGGTTTAGATTTGCTTAGTTTATTTTTGTTTGGTTTGGGTGAGTGGTTCATCATGATAAACCCCCTTTATATCCCAACCCCCTTTTTCTCCCTCCTCCTTTACTTTTATTTATTTCCCTCATCCACTTTCTTCTCTATTAATTCTCTCCACCCACAAAAGGAAAGTGTAATCTTGCTTCATGATGAATCTTAGATTTTGTTGTTCCATTGTCTTCCCCTCTTGATTCTAAGCCTCCTTAGAACTTGGAGTTCTTGGTTTAGATAAAGGGATTCTTGTAGATCTAAGTTTGTAGTTTTCTCGGTTTTCTTGAGTTTTGATCTATCAAACTTTATTATTTTCAAGTTTTGATTGTTCCATGCTGTAGAGAATTTGATTTTACTCAAGTTAGACCATTGAAAACCCGGATTTTGAATTATTTTGAGTGATTTATGGACTTTGAAAGTTCATGGATTCTATGGTTCTTCTTCTCGGGTTGGAGAAGAAGAACAGTATGTGGACGCATGGCATTTTATGCGCCCACAGTAACTTCAGCCTTGGGCGCATAGCTCTATATATGTACCCAAGCTTCCTGCCTTCCTTAGTGTGGGCGCATGGCTTATTATGCGCCCATAGCTTTATTTGCTTATGCACATAACTTAGATATGTGTTAAGTCATGGTGTCCCTTTGCTGTGGGCGCATAGCCCTTATTATGTGCCCACATAGCCAGTATAAATGGCTCCTAACTTAGCTTCCCATTCACCCTGTCTCACTCATGTGGGCGCATGCATGTGGGCGCATAGACTATGCACCCTGCCTCACTCATGTGGGCGCATGCATGTGGGCTCATAGACTAGGCACCCTGCCTCACTCATGTGGGCGAGTACATGTGGGCACATGTCCTTAGGCGCATAGCCTTGGGTGCATGCCACTCTCAGCACATGTATTTTGGGTGCATGCTCTTCATGACACTCCAATGACCCCCCTTGTGCTATCTCTTGTAAATGTCCATATTTGTCCCCATGGTCCTTAGTGTGATTTATGACTTTTTTGTACTCTTTACTTGACTAGTCCTATGATGTTATTTTCCATATTGTACATGTATTCTGAGCTTTAAACACGACCTTGGTATGGCACGTACACTCTCTAACAACTCTTTGATAGTGGCCCGCCGTGGTACACTAACATGAACACGAGATGACAATGTGACTCTACTTGATAACTCTTGATAGTGACCCATCGTGGTGCACTCTTGACAAGAAACTTGACATGAATAATCTTGATAGTGGCCCGCCGAGGCGCACTCTTGATAATTAATCTTGATAAGTATCCTAATATGATAATCTTGATATGCTTTTGTAACGGCTGTCTTGACTTGCTAAGTAACTCTTGTCTTGACACCGTGGGTGATCGTTCTCGAATATACTTGTATAAGCTACCAGTCTCGTCTCGCATCATGTCAAGGACTTGTATCCCAGGTTACCACGGTCAGGGATTCATATTGAATCTGACTAGGTTAATAACTAGATTGATCAAAGTAGTTCATATAGAGAGATATTTTCAGTTATAGGCAATCCCGTTATTCCGACCACACCTGATGGACTTATAGCCTGCCGACGAGTAGGGCACATTTCCAGTCCACTGTCATGTGGGGCACTTCTTGAAACAAGTACTAAGCACACTGTCATGTGTTGCACTCCAAGTCACCTAGTAATTCTTGATAACTCTTACATAAACTCGCCTGGATAACCTGGATAGCTGCAGGGCTTGTCACTGCTGGAATATCTAATTGCATCTTGCTAGTAATTAGGCTTATGATAACCCTAGTTAGTTAAAGTATCAAGCCGTACTCTTTGCTTGGCCGTAGATATTGGTTGGGTCCTATCTTGTTTAGTCTTGCCTAGATTCAGGACATGGCTATCTCAAGACATGCTTATTTATGCTTTACTGTACCGATAATTGGTTAGAGACTAAGTTCTGTTCAAGTGAAGGGTTACAACTCCGATCCTTGTTTGGTTTATGGGTTGTAACTTGGTTACCGAAATGGTCTTTTAGTTATCTTATCGTTTATCACCTTATGTCTTTCGTTATCATTGATGCATTTATGTGCTAATATGCTGGTTTTAGTTCTTAAGTGAAGTCTCCCTTGTGGCACTTGTTCTTCTGGGTTCTGTTCTAGCTAGTTTTGTATGGCCAGATTTTGGAGTAGCTCCGGAGGATCTCCTTGCCTTCCAGACAGATGGTGAACACTAGATGCAACCCTGGCAATGAGTGGATTTTATTTTTCTCTCCTACTCTATTGTAAATTATTCTTTTGAGGCGTTTAGCCGTCGAGTAAGTGTTAGCTCGTGTTCAATTTACTTTCTTGTCTGCCTAAGGGTTGTAACATGATTGACAAATCCTAGGGTTGATCATGTATGGCTTTAACTCTTGCTAGTCTTCGCATTTTGTATGACTAGCTTCATGACAATCTGAATATATAATGTTTGGGACGCCTTACTTTGTATGTCTGATGATCTACAATCTTGTTACATTTACTTGCTTGCTTGAGATTGAGACACTAGGCTTGTACGTGACCATAAGAGACTGTTGGCTTGTATTTAAACCCTCATGCATCTAGACAGTCGTGACCATATATCGAGGTAGATTACACTTTAATGTACGTAGCTGGCTGTGTCTGTCCTCCGCTCTCCAGTATTCTGGTTCTGGGTGTGACATATTTTAAGTGGTGGCCCATGCAGGTCTTGTAAATCAAGATATGTGAGGGTTTTACTGAATAGATGTCTTAATCAGCACTCGCCCTTGATCTCTACTCGTGTCTTCTAATCTTTCTAAAATCTTGACCTGATCACATGTTTATGTCCTTGATCTATCATGGTCCTTCCTTATTGTTCCCTATGTCATTTCTTCAGTGGCATTGCTCCTGGTCCTACCAATCAGCAAGGCGGAGCACCTCCAGCGAACCAGCAGCAACAAGAAGACCAAGCCCAGCACTCGGAAGCAGCATCCCGAGCCATGCATCATGATGACCCAGAGCCCCCAGTCCAGCCTGCAGAGTTCGACAACAGGGTCTTGATTGGACTTATCAGGAAATTGTTTGGATCGCAAGATCGTCAGGGCGATGCCCTACACCAGACAGTACAAGATGCCTTGGGCAGAGTAGGTTACCAAGGGAATAACACGGCCAACAGCTTCAAGCGCTTGAACCCTTCCTTCTTTGACGGTAGCGATGACGCGATTGTAGCTGATGCATGGCTCCAGAACATCGAGATTATCTTGGAAGCAGTCAAGACCCCATAGGAAGTGAAGGTGGCCGTAGTGCGCCTATAGTTATTGGACTTAGCCCGCACCTGGTGGGCGATATTAGCAGTTGGATTGGCGACGCCTGTCCCATGGGCGATATTCAGCAACAAGTTCCAGACCAAGTACTTTGATACAGTAGCTCGATATGATCTGCAGATGAGATTCACTATTTTGAAGCAGATGAGTAGGACGGTCGATGGATATGCAGTCGAGTTTTCAAGACTGAGTCGGTTTGCTCCCACCTTGGTGGAAACCGAGTTGAATCTAGCGCAGCGGTTTCGGCAGGGACTCCACCTAGAGATTATTCTAGCTGTAATGCGTGGGGCATTGGCTGCGCCCCTGCTACGTCGACGTATCTTCCTCGCCTGAGAGGAAGATGGTTGGGGAACGTAGCCAGCCGCACGCTTCCCCGAGAGATGCGCTGCATCAGCGGGCGCACCTTGACTGCTGAGGACGTCAACAGGAAGGGAAGGCTGGACGGGCGCATCCCCTTCAACGGTGGTGCCCGAGGCGTCGACTTTGCGCACCCAGACTGCGCGGGTCTTCTTCGGCTTCGACAGCCGCTTCGAAGGACTCGCACTTCCTTCAGAAATGAACTCCTCGTACGCTTGTTGATTGAGGCGCACTACCAGCATCTTGTGGGAGGAGCCCACCTTCACGTCGTCGGCCTGTGACACGACTTTCTCGGTAGAGGAGAAAGAGGTCCCCAGCAGAGTCGCCAGCTTGTTTGCCATTAAAATTGTTTTGATTAAAATCTTAATGCAAACAGAACAGTGATACAATATAGGACTTAGATGTAGTCCCAGGAGTACACTTTTGTTTAAGCTGGGTCCTTAGTGCCAATGGAGCGAGTGGTAATGCGTTGACTCCGTTGACCGGCTGACGACGGTTATCGGTTCTCTGAAGGTGTGGATTGCTCTGGGTGCTGGAGCTTGCTGAGAGGAGGAAGACGTTGAGTGTCTAGAGCTGCCTCTCTGGTGATTCTCTGTTGTGGATTCTTTTTTGTGAGTCTTCTGTTCTGAGTCTCTGTGTGTGTGCGTGAAGGAGATGACCCTTCTATTTATAGTTTTGCAGGCTGGCTGCTCATGCGCGCATGTAGGATGCGCCGGTGTGGGAACGCCATGTGGAGGTTGCTGATGGAGGCGCATGGATGCTGCGCCCTGATCGAGGGGGAGAACTCTTCATACTGCTGTTGTGAGCTGGCACGTAGCAGAGAGAAGATCTTTCCGTTGCTGAAATCTTGGACGAGTTGAGTCAAAAGACACGTGTCGTTGACTCATGGTTCGAAGATCTCGGATTTGGTGGAGAGGAGTGATCTGGTGGGCTGCGCCTTGGATTGGGCGCAGGAGGAGGCTGCGGCTCATAACCTTTAGGAGTTACAAACCATTTGGGGCGCATGGCTTTTGAGGCGCATGCAGGCGACTTTCCTTCTGTCTTTCGGGATCAGAGAGCAGTCTGAGGCGCATGGCTTTTGAGGCGCATGCTGATTTGGACGCATGGCCGTAGAGGCGCATGCTGATTTGGACGCATGGCCGTAGAGGCGCATGCTGATGGTGGAGTGGCCACGTGGCAGTAGCCGTCGAAACAAGGTCATGATGATGCTGACGTTGCCGACGCTTCGATTTCTGAAAAGCTGTCAACTGTTCAGACTTTGGGAGGCGTGCTGCCAACTCTGTCAGTTCAGCATTTAATGTTGGTGACGTTCGATGGACAGCTGAGTGGGCGCGTCGGTTGGCATTCCACTCGGTATGGAGATGTGTGAGGGTGCACCCTCTGTAATGCGCCGAGTACTGTAGGGCGCGTCTGTGTGATGCGCCTGACGCCGAAGGGCGCGTCCGTGTGATGCGCTGTCTGGCTGGCGCATCGGATATGTCTTTTAATGATGCGGCTGTCTCGCTCTTCGAGTGCTATAAATAGCCGTTTGGCTGAATTCGAGGCGTCCGGTTCATCCATTTAATGTAAATTCATTGCACGGAATTCGGAGGGCCATCCACTTGGCGCGTGGGTTTGATCTGCCCGGCCTATAAATAGTGGCATGGAGAGAAGATTTGCTTCTCATTCCCTCACGTACTTCCAATATGAATTTGAACATACGGGTGCATTCTGCTGACGAAGTGCTCCCGAGGGTGAAGATGAGACGCTGTGTTATCTTTGATGCACTTGAAGGTGACTGTTACATCCAAAAGACGGAGTCGAGGGCTTCTGAGGCAGGCGGAAGGTGCCTATTGCATCCAAAGATAAGGATGCTCGAGCCTCGTCTCCGTTATTCCGGAAGAGCCGTAGATCGGAATGGCGGTGCAAGGCTCTCTCTTCCTGCAATGTGGGGTTTCCCCACTTTGATCGTGTCGAAAGCTGCTCCTTTAGCCATGGTTTCGATCACGGTCTTTCTTCGGCTTTGGAGGATCTTTCGAAGCCTCCCCTGGCCACAGCATTTGCGGTGCTCTTCTCTTCTTTGGTTCCAGCCAGAGGGTTAAATGCTTTGTGTCGAAGCATTTATCGGGCGAGCCTGGTTGGAAGAGCGGCACATAACTGGGCTCTGCTCGGCCAGGTGAGCCTGGCTGGAAGAATTTGGCTGAAGGGATGCACATAACTGAGGTGCTGAAGAGATGATGGGATGCGCCTGGATGGAGGCGCATGATATCTGCTGCGCCTCATTGGTGGCGTATAGTGATGCTGCGCCTATCTGGAGACGCATGGTGGTTGCTGCGCTTATCTGAAGGCGCATGATGGCCGCTGGCTGTAGACTTAGGCTCTTTCCTTTGTAGGAATTCTCCTTTGTACAACCTTTTCTAGACATGTAATAGACTTTTATATATAAATAAAAAGTCCTTCTTCAAATGTCTATAGTTATTGACTTTGCTGTGAAGTTCTTCATCTGAGTTCTGGCGCATGTAGTGTCTGGCGCATGGGCTTTCTGGTTGTGAAATTCCATGCTTCCATAAGACCCCCTTCAAAGTTTTCAAAACTTTTGAGTAAGTTTTGGAATACTTTGAATAAGAAGCATGGAGGTCAGGGCGCATGATTTCTGGGCGCATGCCTGTTCGGGCGCATGCTCTTCTCAGTTAATGATGATGGTGCCTCGGTAACCGAAAAGATTAATGATGATCTTTTAGTTTTATTTGCTGCTATCCTTGCACAGAACCCGAGGCGACGGCTGAGATCACACGTCATCTGTTCACGCGTGCGACCATGCCCTATAAATAGGTAAGAGTCGGAGAGAGAAAGAGTTCTTCTTCTCTGTGCCTCTGCTTCTTTAGAGTTTCTTCTTCAAAAAAACCTAACTTCTCCTTCCTCGAGAGAATGGCTCCCAAGACTCCTCGCGGTGCTGCCGGTAAGGGAAAGGAGAAAGCGAAGGAGTCTGTCGATGAGGATGTACCTATCACTCTTGCGCCTCTTGCCGACGTTCGTCCTGAGGTGACAGGTGAGTTTCGTCTCTGCTTTGGGCCCTGTGCCCTAACTGCCGACGCGTATAGACTTCGGTCTTTGATGATACGCCGAGGTTCTATCCTGCCGACGTGCATAGGTTTATACCTTTATTATGCACCGAGGTTTTAATGGCTGACGCGCATGGGTTTTATTCCCTGAAGATGCGCCGAAGCCTTTGCTGACGCACATGGGCTCATGCTCTGATAATGCGCCGAAGCTCCAATGCCAACGTGCATGGGCTTACGTCCTGATGATGCGCCGAGACATGCTGACGCACATGGGCCTATGCCCTGATGATGCGCCGAAGCAGATGCGCATGGGTTCATACCCTGATGATGCGCCAGTCTGCTTGACATATTTTGTCTTTTTGCCTGACTTCCTCTTTTGTTGTGCCAGTGTCGATGACGATCCCTTTGTTGAATGAGGTCCTCCTGGACGCTTCTCTTTGTCAGATGGGAGTTGATTTTGATGAGGCGGTGATCAACCCTGCAAAGGATGCTATCCTTCAGGACCAACCTCGTGAGAGGATGCTACAAATCCAGGTCCAGTTGTCGCTTTTCCTCCAGAGTATGATGGAGAGCGGTAAACTGAAGTCTGCTGATTCTGAAGGTGTGACTTTCTTAAAGCCTGCCTTTCTGTTTGGCGACCGATTAGTCTCTTCCGAGGCGAAGATATTAAAGATCAGAGAAGACTGGTTCTTTGCTGCTAAGGGCATGATGTTATACATGCGGCAGGTTGACCGCCAGTTGCCACTGACAGCCTTTTATCGTCTAGCTTCGAAGAGAAGGATGGGTTGGGAACTTACTCCTTCTCAAGGAGGTGCCTTGGGGGGTTCCCTTTCGATTGACACCACCTCGAACCAACGAGACACTTTGACCGCTTCACGAACTGGTTCTTCGTTCAGTTACCGAGCTTTGCGTCCTAGGAGCATCTATAGTGAAGTCCCAAATGACACGTTTCCCTTCAGTGCCCCGACTTTTGCAAATCGGATGCTGACGTCGAAGGTCACGTATCCGACAGCTGGTTTTAGAGTCGAAGGTTGGTGTCACTACATCCCAAAGTGGGACGAGTTGACCTCCTGGGTGCTTTCTAGGTTCAAAGTTGAGCTTAAAGAGATAGGGCTGACTGCCGCCATTCGGGCCACGCAGGCAGGCGTGGACCTCAATAAGCCGATGTTCCTTGCGCTCTTGGAGCTTTTTAACGCCCAGACTGGCAGCTTCTTTACTCCAGTAGGGGAGTTGGGGTTGGCCCTTCATGAGATGTACGAAGTGTCCAAGCTTCCTTGGGGCTCGGAACCGTACGAGGAATATTTCCCATCAAATGAAGAGATCCAGGTCTTGGAAGATAAGGACCCGGAGATGATGGCCGTTTTCAAGGAGGTGACGAGCCATCATTATCTGATGCACCGGAGGGACAAGGGTAAGACCCAGCCTCACGTGACTGCTTGGAGGGACTATGTTTTCAGACAGGATTTGGCGGATCCTTCGAGGATCCGGTTTGCGACTCCGCAGGGTTTGACACCCGCAGAAGTGAGTTCTGAAATAACCCGGCTGGACGAGAGGACCCCACACTCAAATGAGAGCAGAAAGAACACGTACAGCTGTTTCTGGCACTGCGGGCACCGGATGTCATCTAAGGCAGTGTTGACGGCCTACTTGATGATATGGCTCCGGGATTACAAATTTGCAGGGGGATCCGGTGCTGTTGAGAGGGTACATCGGAATCTCATTTTGCCTGCAGTGAAGTTGGCCTTTGGACGACCTCTGGCTCTCCTCCCCGCGATGGTGTGCAACCTGCTGCGCGGTTTGAGGTCTTTCGCTGATGATGTGATCCATGAGAAAGGTAATAATGACAACTTTCCCCGGGCCGAGCTGCCTTTCTATTATCTCATGGGTTGGCTGATCTTACATCATCCGAATGTGATAAGTCCTGGTCCTGAGGAGGACCATGTTGAAGGAGATGCCTTCATTCGCCGCTTCTACAAGAGGAAGTGGTCTTACACTGGCGTCCCTGTTTGTAGGAGGGTTTTGTCCTTCCTTCAGGGGTGGGAAATTGTGAAAGTTGGCCCGATCTTCAAGAATTTCGAGGCCGACCAGGATTTGGTTGATTCTGGCGAGGATGCGGTTACTTTGCCGAAATGGAGTTTTCGTTGGTTGCAGAGTATCCGGCCTTCGCATCTGGTCTACCGTAATCAGAACAGGTATTATCTGGAACCATACTTGCCAAGCCGATTTGCTCGTCAATTTGGCTACACTCAGCTAATGCTGCGAAATCCCAGTAGCAGTCTAGGCTTCATCGGGAGTTTGCTGGATGGAGCCCGGGGTTGGCAGTATTATAACGCTGGATGCACTAGCGTTAAGTTTACCACACCAGTTCGCAATCCTCGGCCGCCGATCTTATATCCGACCGCCAAGCTGTATTGTACTATGAATACTATGTCTCCTGGTTATGACAGGGAGACTAGTTTCATCATTAGAACCCAGTTGGAGGCAACAGCGAATATGTTGGTGGCGGCTCGGTCATATCGTCCGCCAGAATTGGCGGGGTATCAGGCTGCTGCTATGGCACCAGCGAGAGACTCGTCTGTCGGAAAAAGGCGAGCTGACCCAGAAGCTGGTTCTTCCGTACTGAAAAGGTCGAGAAGGACGTCGACCCCGAAGATTACGGAAACGCCACTTGTAACGCCAACGGGCTTAGCCCCCGCTGAGGTAAGGAGTGCTTCATAATTCCAGTTTTTTTTTTGTCATTGTGGCGACTTATGCTCTTCTTCTTGTAGGGATTGAAGAAGAAGTCTCGTGCTTCGAAATCGGGCACCAGTAAGCCGAAGGAGGTGGCAGGCTCTTCTGAGGAGCGCATTCCACCAACGATGTTGTCTCCTGTGGAGGAGGGTCCCGAAGATGTTCCCGCGGAGGTTTTAGTATCTCCTGACTTTGAAGTCGCGACAACTTCTGGGATAGTACCATCTGCCGTGGAGGCCTTGGATGCTGAGGGTCCTACCGACTCGAGGCATCCTGATGATGAAGTGGATTGGAGTTCGTCGCCTTCTGGTGACGTCCCTCCAGCGTTGCAAGGGTCCGTTGCGGGGGCAGCAGAAGCAGTGGGGATAGAGGAGAGGGTTGATTCCCCTCCTGGTCATGATGAAGGGAGGTTGGCTGAATCATTGCCGAATCCTTCCTTGGCTTCAACCATGGACATAGAGATGGCTACCGATTAGGCGGGTAGCGACAGATTCTGTCCCTGTAGAGGGACTTGAGAAGAATGAGACTCTTCTGCCAGTCTTGTCTCCTGGGGCTGGCCAAGAGATAAATGTTGACCTCCCCGTTTTGCCGGAGGAGGTGGCTGATGCTGATAGAATGTCGGGGGAAGAGGTAGCCGTTGACGTCGGTGATTTCTCCAGTCTTGAGAAGGGTAAGGGTGTGGAACCCTCTGTTGCTCCTTCTACTTGGGGTACTATCACGACGCATATGCCTGCTCCTTCTGTTCCTTTGACTCCTCGGGCCAGCAGTCTGGGCCCTGTTGATGAAGAGCCTATTGCTGTCGAGATTCAAACCTCTCAGATCGAGGTCGGCGGATCTTCCTCCGGTCCGCAAACTGTAGTAGCTCCCTCAACTCCTGCTATGACGCCGCAGGTGCTGGCGGAAGCCGACGGGTATGTGAAATTCCTCGTCGAGGGAGTGTACAAAATGCTGGAGAAAGGTGTATCTGCAGTGGTAGATGCCAAGGGGAGCTTTGCGGCGGCAAAAGCTTTGGCAATGCCTTGTATCGAGCTGATCCGCATTCACCAGGGCCATGACCATATGGCCGAAATTCTGGAGGTTTCGGTGATGGAGCTGGACGAGCGGCTCGCGGAACTGTAGCGCATCCAACGAAATGACCTCTCGGTCTTGGTAGATGCAGAGATAGGAAAGTCGATGGCTGAGATCGAGGCTTCCCATCGAGCCGAGGTGAGCAGTTGGGAGCGTAAAGTGGCTAGGACTGAGGCTGCAGCGGAGCAGCTGTCTCAATCTATGAAGAAGACGACGGAGAAGCGAGCTGCGGTGGATGCTAACATCGCAGAAGTTGATGCTCAGATGCGCCGTCTTGAAGACCAGCGGGCCCAACTTCAACTAGAGGCTGAGCGCGTCCTGGCTGAACACGTGGCATTCAAACGGGAGGAAACGACTCTTACTCAGCGGACCCTTGCTTTGGCTCAACAGCGACGACAGCTTGATGAGAAGTATGAGAGTAAAACTTCTGCTGAGGCTGTCGGGTTAATGCGTCAAGAAGCCGAGCTGCGAGTCCAGGCGACTGTGAAAACTCGCACTGCCGACCTGAGACGTCGAGTCAGAGAACTCTCATCCCACCCTGGGGAGGATCGGGGATTGTAGCTTCTCTTCTTTTTTGTGTGTTTTTGCAACTCTTGCTAGGGAAATAGCGTATTTCTGTACTCCCTTTTTTAAAAATAAAGAAATACACTATCTCTTTGATGTGTTTATTTTTAATTTCATGAACTTGATGATTTATGTGGACCTATTATCTTTTGCGCACCTTGGTTTTTAGGTACAGATAATAAGTATAAAGGAACCAACATGTTTGCTCAGAGGTAATGTGGACATGGCAATCATTAGGTTCAAATGATAGAATCTTCCTACTCAGAGGTGTTTATGGACGTTGTAGGAATGATCCTGTGGGATACGCTGAACAACTCAGAGGTAATGTGGACGTGGAAGTTCTGCGATCAAATGTACGACAACGTAGGAGTTGCTTGTACGGGATGTTTACTCAGAGGTAATGTGGACGTGGTAAACATGAAGGATAGCGTAAGCTCACGAAGTGTAAGGTTCCGCTTTGTAGGATGTAGAGAGACAACTCAGAGGTAATGTGGACGTGGTTATCTTTCTACGGAAGGATGCCACGGAATAGCTGGGTTCCGGAAGCGATTGATTTTGTGAAAAGAGGTTATTTGGGGAAATACATGTCTTGGAGGATGTCAAGAGTAGTACTTCTTTAGGAACTTGCCGTTGATGGGCATCATGAACAAGTTCCCGTTGGGTTTGACGAGCCGGTAAGCACCGTTTGAGTATACCGTCTCGATGATGAAAGGTCCTTCCCATTTGGGCTCGAACTTTCCTGGTGTCTTGTGAGTTAACACCATTGGCCTTCTGACTGCTAAAACCAGGTCGCCAACTTGGAAAGTTCTTTGCTTGACCTTCTTGTTGAAAGCCTGTGATATACGGGCTTGGTAAAGTTCGATGCGTTGTTGAGCTAGGAGACGCTTTTCGTCAAGTGCCTCCAATTCCCGCAGACGACGACGTTGATTGTCTTCTTCTGTGAGATCGTTTGTGATGGCCACGCGGAGCGAAGGTATCTGTATCTCGAGAGGCAGTACTGCTTCGCTCCCGTAGACCAGGGAGAATGGAGTGTTGCCTGTTGGGGTCCGTACCGTTGTGCGGTAGGCCCAAAGGCATTCGCCAAGCTTTTCGTCCCAGTCGCGTTTGTTGGATGACACGACCTTTTTGAGTAGTCTGACGATA
The DNA here is from genome assembly GCA_029216955.1 of Iris pallida. Lineage (NCBI taxonomy): Eukaryota > Viridiplantae > Streptophyta > Magnoliopsida > Asparagales > Iridaceae > Iris > Iris pallida. The sequence continues at coordinate 8,955,660 of JANAVB010024000.1, read as the reverse complement.
GTTTTGTTGAATGCCTCGGCCAATCCGTTTGCTGCCGGATTGTAGGCGGTTGAGGCCACGTTTTGAATGCGATTCTTGTCACAGAACCTGCTGAAAATGTGGCTGATAAACTGAGGACCATTGTCATGGATGATTCGCCGGGGTACCCCGAAACGGTAAATGACATGGTGTTTGATAAAGCTGACCACCCTGGAGCTTTTTACTTCTGCTAGTGGGACTGCTTCCGCCCATTTGGAGAAGTAATCGGTGATGGCCAGGATGAAGCGGTGTCCTCTCGATAAAGGAGGGGTGATTGGCCCTACAATGTCCATGCCCCAGGCTTCGAATGGCCAGGAGGCGACTGTAGGATGTAGAGGTTCAGATGGTGTATGTATGAAGTCTGCATGAAGTTGGCATGCATGGCACTTCTTAGCATATTCCACTGTGTCGGCAACCATGGTTGGCCAGTAGTAGCCCATACGTCGCAGTCGATCTTGCAACTTAGGCCCTGGTTGGTGAGGTCCGCAAGTTCCGTCATGAGCTTCTCGAAGAGCTTCGGCCACTTCTTCGTTAGACAGGCATCGAAGGAGAAGCCCGTCGAAGGAGCGTCGGTACAGCGTTTTAGTGGCTGTATCGTAGTAGAATCGAAGAGAGCGTCTCCTGACTGAGACGGCTTCCTTCGGGTCCTCTGGAAGGATTCCGTAGACAGCGAAGTCGATGAACGGGAACCTCCAATCTCGGACATTAACCCCAGTATTTGTCGGCATGGCGTGAGCCATTTGCAAACATAGGTTGTTTCTGGGACAAATCAAGTCTCGGCCAGTTACCGTGACATAGTGTTGAGTCCCAAGGGGCGCGGCCAATGAGGCTGCGAGGCCAGCTAGAGCGTCAGCCTCCAAGTTTTGTAGGCGGGGTACATGTTCGATGAAGAACCCAGTGAAGGTTGAAATGATGTTCAATGCAACTTCATGGTAAGGGATCAAATCTTCATGGCGAACCTCGTATTGCCCCCGAATCTGGTTTACGACGAGTTTCGAGTCGCCGTAGGCTTCCAGATGATCCACCCCCAGCTGTTGTGCTAGCTGGAGTCCCATGACGAGTGCATTGTACTCAGCAACATTGTTGGAGCACGGCTTCGAAAGGGAGTATGCACGCTGGATGACCAGCTGATCGGGGGAGACTACGACTACCCCCACTCCTGCGATGATTTGGCCATTGGGGCCCGTTCTTGAAGCGCCATCGAAGAACATCCGCCAAATGGGGCTTCCTTCAGTGACATTTGATTCTTGAACTTCATCCGGGATGTCTTCATAGAGTTTTGAAGATCCTGGGATGGGGTGTGCTGCTAAAAAGTCAGCCAGAGCCTGACCCTTGACTGCCTTCTGCGGGACAAACACCATGTTGTATGGTGTTAGTAGGATCGCCCATGTAGCCAGCCGGGAGTTTAATGACCCTGGCTTTGTCATGAGAACTCTGAGCGGATTGACTCGGGAGATGACGTGAATTGTCTAGCCCGAGACGTAATGACGAGTCTTCTGAATGGCAAACACCAAAGCCAAGCACTCCTTTTCAACGGGGTTGTACCGGTGTTCGGCCCCGATGAGTGTTCGACTGAGGTAGTAGATTGCTTGCTCGTAGCCTGCATCGCTGTTTTGAGCTAGCAAAGCGCCGAGGGAATGATCCATGGCACGGACGTAGAGGAGGAATGGTTTGCCGGCGACAGGTGCCACTAGGACTGGCGGGCTTGTTAAGTAAGCCTTGATGTTGTCGAAAGCCTTTTGGCACTCCTCTGACCAGACATAAGAGACTCCCTTCTTCATGAGCTGAGTAAAGGGTTGACATTTACCGGAGAGGTTTGCTATGAACCTCCGGATGTATGCCAAACGTCCCTGTAGGCCCCGAAGTTCTCGAAGGTTCTTCGGAGGGTCCATGTTAAGGATGGCTTTGGTCTTCTCAGGATCAACATGAATGCCTTTCGTTGTGATGACGAAGCCCAAGAATTTGCCGCTAGAAACCCCCAGAAAGGATTTAGCGGGGTTCATTTTGAGTTGATGCGCCCGCATGAGATCGAAGACCGTCTTCAGGTCCTGTAGGCGATCTCTTTTGAGGCGGCTCTTGACTGCGATGTCGTCAACATAGCACTCAACTGTCTTGCGAAGATGTTGACGGAAGATGGTGCTCATAGCTCGCTGATACGTTGCACCGGCGTTCTTCAAGCCGAAGGGCATTACGGTGTAGCAGAAAACACCCTTTGGAGTCCTGAATGACGTGTGTTTTACGTCATCGGGGAACATCTTGATTTGATTGTAGCCTGAATACCCGTCCATGAAGGACATGCGTTCAAAGCCACATGTGTTGTCGGTCATTACATCGGTGATTGGGAGCGGGAATTCATCCTTCGGGCAAGCGGAGTTGAGATCCCTGAAGTCGATACAGACTCGTATCTTCCCGTTCTTCTTGGTGACAGGGACGACGTTGGCTACCCAGTCTGGGTGTTGTTCCTCACGGATGAAGCCACTGGTCAAGAGTTTGTCTACCTCCTGATCGATGGTGTTCATGATGTCCGGGCGGAAGCGTCGCTGTTGTTGTTTGATAGGTTTGGCATCTGGTAAGATGTTCAACCTATGCATCGCGATCTGTGGATCGAGACCCGGCATGTCTTCGTAGCTCCAGGCGAAGACGTCGATATACTCCTTAGCGAGTTGGACTAAAGATTCTCGGTCTTCTCCTTCCAAGCTTTTGCTGATAAAGATGGGTTTAGAAGAAGACCCATCCCCGAGGTCGATTTGCTCGACTTCGTCTTCGGTGGGAGGTTCTCGTAACTCAAAACGAGACTCCCGTTGCTCTCCTAGGCGTTGAGCCCAGGGTTCCTCTTCGAAGGGTTCCGGCGGTTGGTCTTCGCCTTCATCTTTCTGAGGCTGCACCGATGTCATGTTAGCTGACAGCACTTTTCTGAAGACTGATCCAATACTGGTATCGGAATCCCACGTCGATGCTTCTGATGAGTGGGAATGTTCTATGTCTTCTGCGTCTGAACTCTCTGGAGTTGATGGCGGCGTGACATAGCCTAACCCCCGTCGAGTCCGATTATAGTAATCCTGTGGCTTTCCATTGGGCATCGAAAGCCGGACAGGGAGATGCCGACCCTTGCCGTAGTTTAGGCCTTTGTTGCTTTTCAGGTCGTAGCCCATCTTTTGGATGATGTGCTTAGCCGCATCTGTGTATCGATATACTTGTACCCTGCCGGTATCAGGTTCGGGCTCGATCGACGGGAGGTTCCGACGACGCTCGATTTTGCCCGAGATGATGGTGCCTTCGTCTCGGCTTCGTGGAGGGACTATGAAGACTCCTTGAGACGGGACTATTTGATTATGGTAGACGGTCGTTACTTGTGTTTGCAACGACCGTAGAGCGTTGTCTAATGTATACATGGCATTCCAGTGTGGAAGACAAGAATAATTGAAAGACACTCTATTATTGATAAAGTACGAGATTTTATCCCGTGGGATTACATTGTCGAAGGAGGGTGCGTCTACATCGGCAGAGATATATTCGCCAAGCTCCTCATCTGTAAGCACTGGGGCCGGATCAGGAGAGTCCTCCACCGCTCCGACTTTGGGGTCTGAGAGGGTTATGTGAGCCCTCTCCGGCATCTTGGATGACTGCGGCGGCTTGCCTTTAAGACGCACCTTGAGGGGTGCCTCGGTTGCGCCTTCGATGAGTGGCGCCTTCCCTTGTAATTTTACCGCTAGGGGAGCCGCTGTTTGTGGTGTCTTCCCCTTGAGGCGTATCTTCAGGGGGGCTTCGCGAGCCGGCGCTTTTCCTGATAGCTTGATACTCATTGGAGGCGCCTTCTGGGGCGGTTTCCCCTTCAGACGGATTTTCAAGGGGGCGTCGGGAGTCGTCTCAGGCTCCATGTCCGGCTCTGTTGTCGTCTCTGCCTCATCATCAGCGTCATTGGCTTCCTCCTCGTCAATGGGCTTGTACAAGTCGGAATCGGTGAAGTAGGCCTCAATCCCTTTGAAGGGATCGATATCTGCAAACTCCGTCCGGATGACGCCGTTGGTGGATACATATTTCATGCATTGGTGGAGCGTGGAGGGCACCACCATGTACTCATGTAACCATGGTCGTCCGAGTAAGATGTTGTAATTGACCTCGGCATCCACTACATAACAAGTTACCTCAGTTTTGAGGCTGCCGATGTGACACTTCAGCCGGATCTTGCCCAGTGGCTCGCTCTTGCTGGCGTTGAAGCCGCTGATGGTCGTATTGGAGGGCGCCAGCCGGTACATTGGGATCCCCAGCTTTGATAGCAGCGCCTTTGGAATGATGCTTAGGGAAGACCCCGGATCGATCTGAATCCTGCTCACCTTTACCGAACCGATGTACCCTGTGTAATACAACGGTCGGTTATGTCGGTGATGCTTGAGCAGCATGTCTTGTTGGGTGAAGGTTATGTTTGGGATAACTTCATCCGCACAATGACAGTGTGCACAAGTAGTTGGGAGGTCTTCAGGCTGCTTGACCTGACTGAGAAAGGATTCGGCATCCTTCAGAGCTTCGCAGAGAGCTTCTCGGGAGTCCTTGGAGAGACGCAGGAGCTCGAACAAAGACAGGCGTGCAGGAGTACTGGCCAGTTGTGCCAGAATGTCAAAATTGTGGGGCTTGGCTAGCCCCGAAGCATTTTCTTTCCGCAGAGGTCTGTCGAAACGGGCCTCCACTTGCTTTTGTTTATTGGCTGCTGAGGGCTTGGATGGACCCTCCTCAGGGATGGTGCCAGGAGACACCACTTCGGCGGCAGCTTCACCGGGCTGGGAGTTCTGTTGTGCACGCGTCTGCACAGGAAGCGCCTCTTCCGCTGAAGAAGAGACCGTGCGGCAAGACTTGATCTTCCTGCCTTTTGCTTTGGAGGTAGGGCGTACCTCCGGTTGAGTTACCTCGGAGACGAGGTCGGGGTGAACCCAGAGGACCTCTCCTCGAGATGTGGTGAGTGGGACAAGTCCACTCACATTGTCACGGGTGGGTGGCAAGTTCACCACCTCCATTGTCGCCTTAGGGATGGGGACGACGCCATCTTGTGTGGTAGTCGGCGGCAAGGTGCCGAACTGAAGTGACACCACATTCGCTGATACCGTCTTCTCTTCGTAATCGACAGAAATTACATCCGCATTGATCATGCGCTGGATGTAATTTTTGAGGACATAGCAGTCCTTAGTCGGGTGTCCGACAAACCGATGGTAGTGACAGTACCTTGGGTTGTCCACCTTCCCGACTTTATCGGGCCGCTTCGGGTCCAGAAGCTTGATCTTGTCACCCTGCTTCAGTATCTCAAAGAGTTGCAGGGTGTCGTCATCATTGAATGAATAAACCTCCTTGGGTCTCGGTGCCAATGGAGGCTTTTGAGTAGGCGCCGATGCGCCCTTCGAGGCATTAACTGTCAATGCCTGTTTCCCCTTTGTTTTTCGTCCGGAATTGTTGGTTGCGGACTTTTTCCCCTTATCGTCAAAGGCGGGGAAGCTAACACCCAGAAGACGTGCATTGGCCGCCTTCTTCTCTGCAGCTTCAGCTTCAATGATTAGGGAGCTCCAATCGGGAGGGGGAGTAGAGTTAAGCCAGAGCTTTACTGCAGGTAGCATGTTCATACTGCAAGCGGAGAGAAGCGCATATTCTGGCATGCCTGGAGGTAACCTGAAGCAGGCCTGACGGAAGCGTTCGATGAATGCCCGAACCGTTTCCTTGTCCTTCTGGCGTATCTCAATGAGAGATGCCATCGTCATGTCCTTCCCACCGTCGTAGAAGCGGTCGAGGAAGAGGCGTGTCAGGTCGTCGAAGGACGATATGGAATTATCGGGGAGGCTGCAGTACCAGTCATACGCCACCCCTTTCAGGGCCCCAACAAAGATGCTGGTGAGGAGCGCGTCCTCCTTCGGAAGATGTCCTGTCTGCGACTGGAAGTACGTCAAGTACCGTCGTGGAGAATCTTTCCCGTCATACGGCGTGAGTGTCTGTGGTTTATACTTTGGGGGATAAACCACCTTGTTCCACTCAAGTGGATAAGGCTGGGGAATACCCATCTTCTGGCGTTCCTCCTGCCTGTTCTTGGACTCGAAGCGCTCCCGCAGATCTTTGATCATTTCGACCACGTCCTCCGTAGAGCTAGGAGCCGGGGAAGGAGGTACCACCTGGAGTGGAGCGTTTGAGGGCTCCGATGTTCGGGGTGCTTCTGTGTCTGAGGGTGTCCGCTGGAGGGGCACACTCGACTCTCCATTAGCTCCTGGGTCGGGACCATTTGAAGGTGTCCTGATCAAGGCCGACCGCATCTCAAACACTGCTTGAGTCAGTGCTTGCATTGAGGCAGAGAGAGTTTTGAGTCCTCCCTCTAACGAGTCTATGCGCTGGACAATGTCCTGTGGCGGCGCATCAGCCTCAAGATCACCCCCGGTCATGTATACTGTCATGACACGGCCGAAAGTGGATGGATTAGTTGAGGCTTCGCTCTCAGCCTCACTCTCATGTGGGGGAGTTACTTCTCCTGGTGTTTGGCCACCCCCAGCCACATTCTGGAGTTCGTCTTCGACAGGCGCATCTGCAAGGGCCTGACTGCCCTCAGCTCTGTCTTGAAGGGCCTCTTCGTTTTCAGCACTACCCCCGGCGGTGTCCTGGAGGACATCATCATTTTGAGGGGCTTCAGGGAGGCCATCTTCGCCTTGATGAAGGTCCGCCGCAGCTGTGCTTTGGACATCTTCGTCTTCGGAAGGAGGCTGAACAAGGGTCTGGCTACCTCCAGCTTCCTCCAAGGACTTCTTCCTTGACCGAGTGCCTTCGAACACGCCAGAGGTTGTGACAACTGCCTTGGTTTTCCTCGACTGGCTTTTAGATAAAGACGAGGAATTGGCAGTCGTCTTTCGGACAGATGAGGAATTGGAGATCACGTTGCATGACGCAATCTTTAGTTCCTCTTCTGCTGACACCTTTGTCCCAAGGCGATGTCGGAGGGGTGTCGATGATTGTAGCCATTGGAAGACCGACTGCTTTGGCGGTACTGCCGTCTTGCAACAGCAGTTGATGGTGACCACTGCACAAGTGTGCCCCGTGAGAGGTGCATCGTGCTTGTTGGTCAGCTCTCCTGACCGGCGCTTGTGAGTGATCACGTTGCGCAAGTCGTTGGAGGAGAGTGCTACCCTCACACCCCTCTCAGGCGCATGGCAGGGCCAAGCGCCGGAGTGGTCGGGTGAGTGCTGCGCCCCCTGATCTAATACCAAGCAGGCATCACGATCAGTAGTGGGGGAACCACAGCATTTGAAGTGACTTGAACGGACCTCAAACGCACAACCAGAGGAGGCGCGGGAGTTCAAAACCACTGAGTTTGCCTCTCTCGGCTTGGTTGTGCACGCAGTGAATGCGCCCAAGTGAGATGAGGACTTTGAAGGTCGACTCGTTGTCGGTGCAGGAGCACTTGAGTCAACCTTGTACAGCTTGCCATCGGCAGCGCGCGAGATTGTAAGCGCGTGCCTCTGGCCGGCTGCTGGCATAGCACGTTTGTGGCGCATGGCCCGTGCCGCCTTGGATTTCTTCGTACCAGCCCGTTGGGGCGTATAGTACTCAGCATCCAAATTCTCCTCGCCGTTACAGCGAGTGAGTCTGTCAAAGACAGAGGCTCTTTGTGGCACATCAGAAGTAATGCGCGGGGCATTGGCTGCGCCCCTGCTCCGTCGACGTATCTTCCTCGCCTGAGAGGAAGATAGCTGGGGAACGTGGTCAGCCGCACGCTTCACCGAGAGATGCGCTGCATCAGCGGGCGCACCTTGACTGCTGAGGACGTCAACAGGAAGGGAAGGCTGGACTGGCGCATCCCCTTCAACGGTGGTGCCCGAGGCGTCGACTTTGCGCACCCAGACTGCACGGGTCTTCTTCGGCTTCGACAGCCGCTTCGAAGGACTCGCACTTCCTTCAGAAATGAACTCCTCGTACGCCTGTTGATTGAGGCGCACTACCAGCGTCTTGTGGGAGGAGCCCACCTTCACGTCGTCGGCCTGTGACACGACTTTCTCGGTAGAGGAGAAAGAGGTCCCCAGTAGAGTCGCCAGCTTGTTTGCCATTAAAATTGTTTTGATTGAAATCTTAATACAAACAGAACAGTGATACAATATAGGACTTAGATGTAGTCCCAGGAGTACACTTTTGTTTAAGCTGGGTCCTTAGTGCCAATGGAGCGAGTGGTAATGCGTTGACTCCGTTGACCGGCTGACGACGGTTATCGGTTCTCTGAAGGTGTGGATTGCTCTGGGTGCTGGAGCTTGCTGAGAGGAGGAAGACGTTGAGTGTCTAGAGCTGCCTCTCTGGTGATTCTCTGTTGTGGATTCTTTTTTGTGAGTCTTCTGTTCTGAGTCTCTGTGTGTGTGCGTGAAGGAGAAGACCCTTCTATTTATAGTTTTGCAGGCTGGCTGCTCATGCGCGCATGTAGGATGCGCCGGTGTGGGAATGCCACGTGGAGGTTGCTGATGGAGGCGCATGGATGCTGCGCCCTGATCGAGGGGGAGAACTCTTCATACTGCTGTTGTGAGCCGGCACGTAGCAGAGAGAAGATCTTTCCGTTGCTGAAATCTTGGACGAGTTGAGTCAAAAGACACGTGTCGTCGACTCATGGTTCGAAGATCTCGGATTTGGTGGAGAGGAGTGATCTGGTGGGCTGCGCCTTGGATTGGGCGCAGGAGGAGGCTGCGGCTCATAACCTTTAGGAGTTACAAACCATTTGGGGCGCATGGCTTTTGAGGCGCATGCAGGCGACTTTCCTTCTGTCTTTCGGGATCAGAGAGCAGTCTGAGGCGCATGGCTTTTGAGGTGCATGCTGATTTGGACGCATGGCCGTAGAGGCGCATGCTGATTTGGACGCATGGCCGTAGAGGCGCATGCTGATGGTGGAGTGGCCACGTGGCAGTAGCCGTCGAAACAAGGTCATGATGATGCTGACGTTGCCGACGCTTCGTTTTCTGAAAAGCTGTCAACTGTTCAGACTTTGGGAGGCGTGCTGCCAACTCTGTCAGTTCAGCATTTAATGTTGGTGACGTTCGATGGACAGCTGAGTGGGCGCGTCGGTTGGCATTCCACTCGGTATGGAGATGTGTAAGGGCGCACCCTCTGTAATGTGCCGAGTACTGTAGGGCGCGTCTATGTGATGCGCCTGACACCGAAGGGTGCGTCCGTGTGATGCGCTGTCTGGCTGGCGCATCGGACATGTCTTTTAATGATGCGGCTGTCTCGCTCTTCGAGTGCTATAAATAGCCGTTTGGCTGAATTCGAGGCGTCCGGTTCATCCATTTAATGTAAATTCATTGCACGGAATTCGGAGGGCCATCCACTTGGCGCGTGGGTTTGATCTGCCCGGCCTATAAATAGTGGCATGGAGAGAAGATTTACTTCTCATTCCCTCACGTACTTCCAATATGAATTTGAACATACGGGTGCATTCTGCTGACGAAGTGCTCCCGAGGGTGAAGATGAGACGCTGTGTTATCTTTGATGCACTTGAAGGTGACTGTTACATCCAAAAGACGGAGTCGAGGGCTTCTGAGGCAGGCGGAAGGTGCCTGTTGCATCCAAAGATAAGGATGCTCGAGCCTCGTCTCCGTTATTCCGGAAGAGCCGTAGATCGGAATGGCGGTGCAAGGCTCTCTCTTCCTGCAAAGTGGGGTTTCCCCACTTTGATCGTGTCGAAAGCTGCTCCTTTAGCCATGGTTTCGATCACGGTCTTCCTTCGGCTTTGGAGGATCTTTCGAAGCCTCCCCTGGCCACAGCATTTGCGGTGCTCTTCTCTTCCTTGGTTCCAGCCAGAGGGTTAAATGCTTTGTGTCGAAGCATTTATCGGGCGAGCCTGGTTGGAAGAGCGGCACATAACTGGGCTCTGCTCGGCCAGGTGAGCCTGGCTGGAAGAATTTGGCTGAAGGGATGCACATAAATGAGGTGCTGAAGAGATGATGGGATGCACCTGGATGGAGGCGCATGATATCTGCTGCGCCTCATTGGTGGCGCATAGTGATGCTGCGCCTATTTGGAGACACATGGTGGTTGCTGCGCTTATCTGAAGGTGCATGATGGCCGCTGGCTGTAGACTTAGGCTCTTTCCTTTGTAGGAATTCTCCTTTGTACAACCTTTTCTAGACATGTAATAGACTTTTATATATAAATAAAAAGTCTTTCTTCAAATGTCTATAGTTATTGACTTTGCTGTGAAGTTCTTCATCTGAGTTCTGGCGCATGTAGTGTTTGGCGCATGGGCTTTCTGGTTGTGAAATTCCATGCTTCTACACGGCCGAGCTAACACGTAGCAATGGAGAGGATCTTTCAGTTGCTGAGATCTTGGGTGATTAGCACCCCTTCATATGCTGAATCAAGTCAAAGGACATGTATCCTAGGTCCATGGCTCGAAGATCTCGGATTTGGTGGGGAGTGATCTGATAGGATGCCCATGGGATTGGGTGCATGAGGAGACTTTGGCTCGTAATAGGAGTCACGAACCAGTCGGGGTGCATGGCTTTTGAGGCGCATGCGGAGCTTCAGTAATGACTTTACTTCTGTCTTTAGGGATCAGAGAAAAGTCTGAGGCGTACGACTTTTGAGACGCATGCAAAGATTTAGACGCATGGCTGCGGAGGCGCATGCGAGATGGTTGGGCGACCACGTGGCTTGTAACCGTCGAAGGAAAGCAATGATGATGCTGACGTCCATGACGCTTCGTCTTCTGAAAAAGCTGTCAATCGTTCAGTCCTCGGGGGACGTGCTGCCAACTCTGTCAGACTTCAGCATTTAATGTTCTTTGACAGGTGATGGGCTATTGAGTGGGCGCATCGATCGGCGTTCCACTAGGCGCATGGGGACGCATGGGGGCACATCCTTATGAGGTGCTTGGTATTGATGGGTGCATCAGTATGATGCGTGGTCTGACCGGCACATCCGCTTGCATGATACGTCTTAATGGGTCCGACTGTTACATTCTTCGAGTGCTTTAAATAGCCATTTTTGACTTGGCTGAATTTGAAGCGTCAGGTTCATCACAATTAATGCAAATTTATTGCACAAGATTCAGAGAGCCAGCCACTTGGCGCATGGGTTCGATTTGCCCGGCCTATAAATAGTGGCATTGAGAGGGTTTGCTTCTTGTTTTCTCTCGTCCTTCCGAAATAAACTTGTTTGCCCGAGCACATTCTGTTGACGAGATGCTCCCTAGGGTGAAGATGCGACGCATTGTCTTCATTGATGTACTTGAAGGTGACTGTTACATCCAAAAGTCGGAATCGAGGGCTTCTGAGGCAGACGGAAGGTGCCTGTTGCATCCAAAGATCGGGATGCTTGAGCCTCGTCTCCGTTATGTCGGAAGAGCCGCAGATCGAAATTGCGGTGCCCCGAGCATCTTCCTTGGGCTTTGGAATAGCTCCTCCTCCTGCTAGAGTGGGTGTTGCCCATTCTGGTTGGGTTGAAAGCTGCTCCTTTAGCCACAGGTTGATTTGCGGTACTCTTCTCTTCCTTGATTTGGAGAGCTATTGCTTCAGCTAGAGGGGTGATTGCCACCCTCGTTCTGCTCAATAAATGCTTCATTAGTCGAAGAATTTGATGGCGCATATGCTGACACTTTATGATGCGCCTGACTCGGCCGCTGAAGGGATGCACATAACTAAGCCGCTGAAGGGATGCACATAACTGAGGATGCACTTAACTGAGCTGCTGAAGAGATATGTCTGGCTATGAGCGCATGGCGAGATGCGCCTATTTGAGAGCGCATGGTGGTTGCTGCGCCTAGCTGTAGACTTAGGGTCTTTTTTTTGTAGAAATTCTCCTTTGTACAGCTCTTTTTTAGACATATAATAGACTTTTATATGAAATAAAAATCCTCTTTTAACGTCTATACTTTTGCTTTGTTGTGCCAAGTACTTCCTCTGAGCTCCCTGGCGCATGTAATGTTTGGCGCAAAGGATTTCTGGTCCTGAAATTCCATGCTTCTACAAGACCCCCTTCAAAGTTTTCAAAACTTTTTGCCAAGTTTTGGAATACTTTGAATAAGAAGCATGGTGGCATTTTCAACGGGGCACATGACTGTTCGGGCGCATGATTGCTACGTGCATCAGTGATGGGGCGCATGCTCCTCTCAGTAAATGCAAATGATAATGCTTCGATAACCAAGAAGATTAATGATGATCTTTTTGAATTTATTTGCAGTTATCACCTCACAGAACCCGAGGTGGCGGCTGAGGTCACACTTTATCGGTTCACGCGTGCGACTGAGCCTATAAACAGGCGTGAGATGGAGAGAGAGAGAGTTCTTCCACTCTTTGCTTTCTTCTCTTTTTTAGAGTTCTTCTTTTGAAAAAAAACCCTAACTTTCTTCTTGCAAAAAATGGCTCCCAAGACTCCTCGTGGCGGTGTTGGCCGCATCATTCTTTACCATATCTTTCTGTACCATTTTTTTTAGAACTCACATACGCCGACGTGCATGTTCCTTGAGTCCTGATAATGTTCTGAGGTTTTTTTCGCCGACGCACATGGGTTTAAACCCTGATGATCTGCCGAAGCTCCACTGCTGATGAGCATGGGTTTAAACCCTGATGATGCGCCGAAGCTCCACTGCTGACGCGCATGGGTTTAGACCCTGATGATGCGCCGAGGCTCCACTACTGACGCGCATGGGTTTAGACCCTGATGATGTGCCGAGGCTCCACTGCTGACGCGCATGGGTTTAGACCCTGTGATGCGTCGAAGCTTCTTTTCAGATGTGCCTGAGCGCTTCTGATGGGAACGTGGCTCAAATTCTTTTGTTGTTTCTAACATATCTGAATCTTTGCCTTCTTTTATTGACCACCAGTGTCGATGACTGTCCCGCTCTTGAATAAAGTGCTTATGGAACCCGTCCTCTGTCAAATGGGAGTGGATTATAATGAAGCCCAAGCTGCCATTATGCTGGATCAGTCGCCCGAAAGAATGACTCAAATCCGAGAACAACAGCATGGGCTCCTCTAACGGATGATGGAGCGTGGCGTTTTGAAATCTGCCACTTCTGATAGTCTAACTTTCTTGAAGCCTGAGTTCCTGTTTGGGGACCGCCTTACTTCTATTGAAGCAAAGGTGTTAAAGGTCAAGGAAGATTGGTTTTTTACAGCAAGGGGGCTGCATATGACTGTTAAGCAACTTGAGCGTCAATGCCCTTTAACGGCTTTCTGTCGCCTTGCTTCCAAGAGGAGGATGTCTTGGGAGCTAATCCCATCTCAGGGGGAGCGGTGGCAGGCACCTTCAAGATCGATGCTACCACCGATCAGAGGGATACTTTGGCCACCGTGCGGGCAGGACCTTCTTTCACCTGGAGGACTCTACGTCCTGGGAGCATTTACAGTGACGTTCCCATCAACACCTTTGCTTTTGGCTCTTCGACTTTTGCAAATCGTATACTGTTGTTGGAGCGGTCGTACCCGAAAGATAAATTTCGGGCAGAGGGTTGGTGTCACTATGTTTCCAAGTGGGACAAGCTGACGCTCTGGAAACTCCGAGAGATTGGGCTGACTACCGCAATCCGTGCTACCCAGGCGGGTGTCGAGATCAACAGACATATGTTCTTCGCGCTTCTGGAGATGTTTAACACCCAGACCGGGACTTTCTTCACTCCGGTGGGGGAGCTGGGACCCGCACTTCATGAAATGTACGAGGTGTCAAGGCTCCCTTGCGGATTAGAACCTTATGAGGAATACTTCCCGACCAGCGAGGAGTTCCAAGTTCTGGGGGACAAAGCGGAGGAGATGATGGCCGTCTTTATAGAAGTGGCGAGTCATCATTATTATATACAGAAGAGGGAAAAGGGCGGGTCACAGCCTCATGTGACCACTTGGAGAGATAACTTTCCTCGTCCCGAACTGCCGTTTCATTACTTGATGGGGTGGTTAATTTTTCACCATCCCAACGTGATGAGCCCGGGCTCGGAAGAAGACCACAGAGCCGGAGATGCATTCCTCCGCCGTTTTCGCCAGAGGAGCTGGTTACATACCTGTGTTCCTGTTTGCAGAAAAGTTTTATCCCACCTTCAGGGGTGGGAGATCACCAAGGTCGGTCCCGTCTTCTTGGGTTTTGAGGCCAACGAAGACTTAACGGATTCGGGTGAAGATGCCACCACTCTGCCTCCATAGAGATTTCGCTGGTTGCAAAGCATTCGGCCGTCCCATCTAGTATATCGAAATAGAAACCAGTGTTACCTGGAACCATACTTGCCTAGCCGTTTTGTACGACAATTCGGCTATGCTCAGCTGATGTTGGAGAAATCCAGTATTAACCTGGGGTATACTGGGAGTTTGCTGGACAGTGCACGAGCTTGGCATTACTACAATGCTGGATGCACCGGAGCTCATTTTACGCTGCCTGTTCAGAACCCACGGCCGCCGATTCTTTTTTCGGCCACCAAATTTTACTGTGCCATGAATACCGTACCTCCTAGATATGATTGGGAGACCAGTTTTATTGTCGGCACCCAGTTAGAGGCAACTGGGAATCTGTTAGCGAAGGCTCGGTCGTACCGTCCGCTAGAGGCGGGTTATCGAGGTACCCCTGCGGTATCCACAGGGGGTCGGGCAGAGCCCTCGGCCGATCAGTCGAAGAGACGTGCTGATACAGAGGTTGGCTCTTCTGCGCCGAAACGACAGAAGAAGGCATTATCATCGACAGTGTCAACAGACTCAGCTCCTGTGAAGGTAAGAAGTCCCACATAGTCTAGTTAGTTTCCCCATTTTTATGACATTTACTTTCTTTTTTGTAGGAGCCGCTGAAAAGGAGACCCCGAACTCCAAAATCGGGTGCCAGCAGACCAAAGGAGGTGGCAGGCTCATTTGAAGAGCGTATTCTGCCAATCGTGATGTCTTCCGTGGAGGAGAATCAGGACGATGTCGTTCCTACGAAGATTTTAGAATCTCCAGACTATGTTGAAAGGAAAGCTGAGGTTGAAGCAGTTCCCGAGAGGGTGCAAGCCGCCGTAGGGGCCTTGGATATTGAGGGTCCAGCAGACACGGGACTTCTAGATGAGGAAGTAGAGTGGAGTTTGTCGTCTTCAGATGACGTTCCTCTAGAGATGCATGAGCCTGTTACGGAGGCAACAGACGTGATTGAAACAGAGGAGAGGGTTGGTTCCCCTCCTTGTCATGATGAGGGGAGGTCGGCTGCAACGTTGTCGAGCCCTACCCCAGACTCAGCAGCGGAGGTTGAGGTGGCTGCCGACTGGGAGGTAGCGACAGATTCTATCCCTGCGGAGGGATTTGATGGTGAAAATGAGACTCGTCCGCCGATCTTGACTCAAGGGAGCCGAGTCAGAAAACAAGTGCTGATCTTGCTGCTCTGCCGGAGGGGGAATATCCCGTACGACCTGCTGATAGAGTGCTGGGGACGGATGCGGTAGCCCTTGACGTCGGTGGTCCCTCCGAGCTTGAGAAAGGAAAGGGTTTGCTGGAACCCTCTGTTGCTCCTTCTACTTGGGGTACGATATTGACGCCTCTCTCGGTTCCTTCTGCTCTTTTGGCTCCTCGGGCTAGTGGTCAAGCCCCTGTTGAGGAAGAGTCCATTGATGTCGAGGTTTCAGCCTCGCAGACTGAAGCCGGTGGGCCTTCTTCCGGTCCGCTGTCTAGAGCAGCTCCTCCAACTCCTGCTATGACGCCGCAGGTGCTGGCGGATGCAGATTAGTATGTGAAGTTTATTATCGAGGTGGTGTATAAGATGTTGTAGAGGGGCGTATCGGCAGTGATAGATGCCGATAGGAGTTTTGCGACGGCAAAAATCCTGGCACTCCCTCACATCGGTTGGATACGTTCCCAGTAGGGCCACGATCATATGGCCAAGATTCTGGAGGCCTCGATGGCCGAGCTAGACCAGCTTCTTTCCGAGTTTCAGTGTATCCAGCGAAATGATCTCTCCGCCTTGATAAACGCAGAAAAGGAGAAGTTGATCGTTGAGACTGAGTCCTCTTATTAGGCCACCGTGGGTGTCTGGGAACGCGAGGTGGCTGAAATTGAGGCTGCGGTAGAGAGGTTATCTCAGTCCACGCAGGAGAAGGTGGAGCTACGAGCTACGTTGGGCGCTAGTATAGCGGAGGTTGATGCCAAGATTCGCCTCCTTGAAGACCAGCGGGCCCAACTTTTATTAGATGTTGAACGAGTCCAGGCTGAACATGTAGCATCTAAGGAGGAGGAAGCAGTTTTCACCCGCCGGACTCTTACCCTGGCCCAGAAATGGCAACAGTTGGACGAGAAGCATAAGAATGACACTTCTCCTGAGGCCATAGAAACGATGCGTCAAGAAGCCGAACGCCGGGTCATGGCGACCGTAGAGACTCGGGCGGCAGACTTGAAGCGTCGGATTGAAGAGCTTTCGACCAACCCCGGGGATGTTTAGGGATTGTAATCTCTTCTTTTTTGTGCGTAATTTGCAACTCTTGCTGGGGGTGTAATCCTTTACTTTTGAATAAAGAATACAGAGTTTTTGTGGTGTGTTCATTTTTACTGTCATAAACTTGATGATTTGTGTGGGCCTATTATCTTTTGCGCACCTTGATTTTTAGGTACAGATAATAAGTTCGAAAGAACTGACATGTTTGCTCAGAGGTGATGTGGATGTGGAAAATATGGGATTCAAATGATGGAATCTTCCTACTCAGAGGTGTTATGGACGTGGTAGGAATGACTCTGGGGGATACGCGAAACTACTCAGAGGTAATGTGGACGTAGAAGTTCTGCGATCAATGTACGGCAACGCAGGGGTTGTCTGTACGGGAAGTTTACTCAGAGGTAATATGGACGTGGTAAACATGATGGGAAGCGTAGTCTTACGGAGTATAAGATTCCACTTTGTAGGGTGTAGGGGAACAACTCAGAGGTAATATGGACGTGGTTGTCCTCTACTGGAGAATAGAATGCTACGGAACAGCTGGGTTCCGGAAGCGTAAGATTTTATGAAAGGGAATTGTACGTGAGCCCCGATGATTGGGTCCATAAACTCCCTTATTGAGTGAAGATAGAAGTACATGTCTGAAGGGTGTCAAGAGTAGCACTACTTTAGGAACTTGCCGTTGATGGGCATCATGAACAAGTCCTCATTGGGTTTGGCGAGGCGGTAAGCACCATTTGAGTATACCGTCTCTATGATGAAAGGTCCCTCCTACTTGGGCTCAAACTTTCCTGGTGTCTTGTGAGTCAACACCATCGGCCTCCTGACTGCCAGAACTAGGTAGCCTACTTGGAAAGTTCTCTGCTTGACCTTCTTGTTGAAAGCCTGTGATATACGGGCTTGATAGAGTTCGATGTGCTGTTGAGCTAGGAGATATTTTTCGTCGAGTGCCTCCAATTCTCGCAAACGGCGACGTTGATTGTCTTCCTCTGTTAGTTGATTTGTGATTTCTACTCGGAGTGAGGGTATCTGGATCTCGAGAGAAAGTACCGCTTCACTTCCGTAGACCAGGGAGAATGGTGTGTTTTTTGTCGGGGTCCGTACCGTTGTGCGGTAGGCCCAAAGGCATTCGCCGAGCTTTTTATCCTAGTCGCGTTTGTTGGATGATACAACCTTTTTGAGTAGCCTGACGATGGTCTTGTTGAATGCCTCGGCCAATCCATTTGCTGCCAGATTGTAGGCGGTTGATGCTACGTTTTGAATGCAATTTTTGTCACAGAATCTGCTAAAAATATGGCTGATGAACTGAGGACCGTTATCGTGGATAATCCTCCGAGGTACCCCAAAACGGTAGATGACATGGTGCTTGATGAAGCTGACCACCCTAGAGCTCTTCACTTCCGCCAGTGGAACTACTTCTGTCCATTGGAAGAAGTAGTCGGTGATGGCTAGGATGAAGCAGTGTCCCCTTGATGAAGGAGGGGTGATTGGTCCTACAATGTCCTTGCCCCAGGCTTCAAAGGGTCAGGAGGCGACCGTAGAATGTAGTGGTTCTGACGGTATATGGATGAAGTCAGCGTGAAGCTGGCACGTATGGTACTTTTTAGCATAGTCGACAGCGTCGGCTGCCATGGTTGGCCAGTAGTAGCCCATGCGTCGCAGTCGATCCTATAACTTAGGGCCAGGTTTATAGGCCCCGCAGGTTCCGTCGTGAGCTTCTCGAAGGGCTTCGGCTGCTTCTTCGTTGGATAAACATCGAAGGAGAAGTCCATCGTAGGAGCGTCGGTACAGCATTTTAGTAGCTGTATCGTAATAGAATCGAAGGGAGCGTCTCCTGATTGAGATGGCTTCTTTTGGGTCCTCTGGGAGAATTTCGTAGAGAGTAAAGTCAATGAATGGGAACCTCCAGTCTCGGACATTAACACCAGCACTTGTTGACATGGCATGGGCTATTTGTGAGCATAGGTTGTTTTAGGACATACCAAGTCTCGACCAACTATCGTGACGTAGTGTTGTGTCCCGAGGGGTGCTGCCAATGAGGCTGCGAGGCCAGCCAGAGCGTCAGCCTCCAGATTTTATAAATGAGGTACATGTTCGATGAAGAACTTGGTGAAGGTTGAAATAATGTTCAATACAACTTCATGGTAAGGAATCAGATCTTCATGGCGAACTTCGTATTGCCCTCTGATCTGGTTAACGACGAGTTGTGAATCACCGTAGGCTTCCAGATGATCCACTCCCAGCTATTGCGCCAGCTGGAGTCCCATGATGAGAGTGTTGTACTCGACAACATTGTTTGAGCACGGCTTCGAAAGGAGTAGGCACGCTGGATAACCAGCTGATCGGGGGAGACTAGGACTACCCCCACTCCTGCGATGATTTAGCCTTTTGGGCCTTTTCTTGAAGCACCATCGAAAAATATCCGCCAAATGGAGCTTTCTTCGGTGACGTTTGATTCTTGGACCTCATCCGGGATGTCTTCATAGAGTCTTGAGGACTCTGGGATGGGGTGTGCAGCTAAAAAGTCGGCCAGAGCCTGACCCTTGACGAATTTTTATGGAACGAACACTATGTTGTATGGCGTTAACAGGATTGCCCACGTAGCTAGCCGGGAGTTTAATGACCCTGGCATCGTCATGAGAACTCTGAGTGGATTGACTCGGGAGATGACATGAATTGTCTGGCCCGAGACATAATGGCGAGTCTTCTGGATGGCAAATACCAAATCAAAACACTCTTTTTCAATGGGTTTGTACCGGTGTTCGGCCCCGATCAGTGTTCTACTGAGGTAGTAGATAGCTTTCTCATAGCCTGTATCGCTGTTCTGAGCCAGCAGAGCGCCGAGGAAATGATCCATGGCACGGACATAGAGGAAAAATGGTTTGTCGACGATGGGTGCCACCAGGACTGGCGGGCTCATCAAGTAAGCCTTGATATCGTCAAAAGCTTTTTGGCATTCCTCTGTCCAGGCGTAAGAGACCCCCTTCTTCATGAGCTGGGTGAAGGGTTGACATTTTCCAGAAAGGTTTGCTATAAACCTTCGGATGTATGCCAGACGCCCTTGCAGGCCTCGAAGTTCTCGGAGGTTCTTCAGAGGGTCCATGTCAAGGATGGATTTGGTCTTCTCAGAATCGACATGAATACCTTTCGCCGTGATAATGAAGCCCAAGAACTTTCCGCTAGAAATCCCAAGGAAGGATTTAGCGGGGTTCATCTTGAGTTGATGTGCTCGCATGAGATCGAAGACTGTCTTAAGGTCTTGTAGGTGATATCCTTTGAGACGGCTCTTGACTGCGATGTTATCAACATAGCATTCGACTGTCTTGCACAGATGTTGATGGAAGATAGTACTCATAGCTCGTTGGTATGTAGCACCAGCGTTCTTCAAGCCGAAGGGCATCACTGTGTAACAGAAAACCCCTTTCGGAGTCCTAATTGACGTGTGTTTTGCGTTATCGGGGAACATCTTGATCTGGTTGTAGCCCGAATACCCGTCCATGAAAGACAAGAGTTCGAAGCCACATGTGTTGTCGATCATCACGTCGGTGATTGGAAGCGGGAATTCGTCCTTCGGGCAAGCAGTTTTGAGATCCCTGAAGTTGATGCAGACTCGTATCTTTCCATTCTTCTTGGTGACAGGGACGACGTTGGCCATCCAATCCAGGTGTTATTCTCACGAATAAATCTGCTGGTCAGGAGTTTGTTTACTTCCTGATCGATAACGTTCATGATGTCAGGACGAAAACGTCGCTGTTGTTGTTTTATAGGCTTGGCATCAGGTAAGATGTTATGCATATGCATCGCGATCTGGGGATCATGTCCTGGCATGTCTTCATAACTCCAGGCGAAGACATCGATATATTCTTTAGCCTGCTGGATTAAAGATTCCCGATCTTCTTCTTTTAAGATTTTGCTGATGAAGATGGGTTTGGAAGAAGTTTCATCCCCAAGGTCGATCTGCTCGACTTTGTCTTCGGTAGGGGGTTCGCGTAATTCAAAACGAGACTTCCACTGTTCTCCTAGGCGTTGAGCCCAGTGTTCTTGTTCGAAGAATTCTGGCGTTTGGTCTTCGCCTTCATCTTCTTCGTGTTGTGCAGATGCCACGTTGGCTGATAGCACTTTCTGGAAGACAGATCCGATACTGGTATCGGAATCCCAAGTTGATGCTTCGGATGAATGAGAATGTTCTACTTCTTCTGCCTCCGAACTCTCTGGAGTTGACGGTGGCATGACATAGCCCACCCCTCGTCGAGTTCGATGATAGTAGTCTTGCAGCTTTCCTTTAGGTGTTGGAAGCCGAAGAGGAAGACGTCGACCCTTGCCGTAGTTCAGGTCTTTGTTGCTTTTTAGATCGTAACCAATCTTTTGGATGAGATACTTTGCCTTGTCCGTGTACCAATAGACTTGTATTCTGCCGGTATATGGTTCTTGCTCGAATGGCGGGAGGTCTTGATGACGCTCAACTTTGCCGAAGATGATGGATTCTTCGTCTCGATTTTGCGGTGGGACTACAAAACAGACCCCTTGGGACGGGACTATTCGATTTACATGATGGACTGTCGTTATTTGTGTTTGCAACAACCGTAGAGCGTTATCTAATGTATACATGACATTCCAATGTGGAAGACTATAATAATTAAAAGACACTCTATTATTGATAAAATACGAGATTTTATCCCGCGGGATTACATTGTCCAGTGAGGGTGCATCTACATCAGCAGATATATATTCCCCTAGCTCTTCATCTGTAAGTACTGGGATTGGATCGGGAGATTCCACCACAGCTTTGATCTTGGGGTCCGAGAGGGCTGTGTGGGCCTTCTCTTGCAGCTTGGATGATTGCGGAGGCTTGCCATTAAGACGCGCCTTTAGGGGTGCATCGACTACGCCTTCGATGACAGGTGCCTTCCCCTATAGTTTTGCCACAAGGGGAGCCGATGTTTGAGGCGGCTTTCCCTTGAGCCGTATCTTCAAGGGAGCTTCAGTAGGTATTCTACCTGGAGCAGTTGGTGCTTTTCCAGGTAGCTTGATGTTCTTGGGAGGCAACGTCTGCAGCGGCTTCCCTTTGAGTTGAATTTTTAAAGGAGCGTCGGGAATCATCTCTAGCTCCATGTCGGGCTCTGCTGCCATTTTTGCTTCATCGTCAGCATCATTGGCTTCCTCCTCGTCGGATGATTTGTACAAGATAGAATCAGTGAAGTAGGCTTCGACCCCCTTGAAAGGGTCAATGTTTACGAACTCTGTCCGGATGATGTCATTGGTGGACACATATTTCATACATTGGTGGAGTGTGGATGGCACCACCATGTACTCATGCAGCCACGGACGACCCATTAGGAGGTTGTAGTTGACATCGGCGTCCACGACATAGTAAGTCACCTCAGTTCTGAGGTTACCAATATGACACTTTAGCCATATTTTGCCCAGCGGCTCGCTTTTGCTAGCATTGAAGCCACTGATTGTTGTGTTAGAAGGCGCTAGTCGGTACATTAGGATTTCCAGTATTGAGAGCAGCGTCTTCGGAATGATGCTGAAGGAAGATCCTGGATCGATCTGAATCCGCTTTACCTTGACGGAACTGATATACCCTATATAATACAGCAGCCTGTTGTGTCGGTTGTGCTTGAGCAACATGTCTTGTTGGGTGAAGGTTATATTGGGGATAACTTCATCCGCACAATGACAGTACGCACATGTAGTCGGAGTATACTCAGGCTGCTTGACCTGACTGATGAAGGACTCAGCATCCTTCAGGGCTTCACAGAGAGCTTCACGAGTGTCCTTGGAAAGTCAAAGGAGCTCAAACAGAGATAGGCGGGCAGGAGTACTGGCAAGTTGTGCCAGTATGTCGAAGTTATGGGGCTTGGCTAGTCCCGAAGCATTCTCCTTTCGCAGAGGCTTGTCGAAACGGGCCTCTACATGCTTCTACTTATTGGCTACTAGGGGCTTAGATGTGCCCTCTTCCTGGACACCAGGGACGGTGCAAGGAGGCACCACCTCGACGGCAGCTTCGTCAGGTTGGGCGTTCTGATATGAACGCGTATGTACAGGAAGTGCCTCTTCCGCAGAGGAAGAGACCATACAGCAAGACTTGATCTTCCTGCCCTTAGTTTTAGAGGCAAAGCGTACCTCCGGTTGAGTAACCTCGGAGACGAGATCAGGGTGAACCCATAAGACCTCTCCCCGAGATGTGGTGAGTGGGATAAGTCCACTCACGTTGTCACGAGTAGGTGATAGATTGACCACCTCCATTGTCGCCTTAGGGATGGGGACGACGCCATCTTGTGTTGTAGTTGGCGGCAAGGTGCCAAATTGGAGTGACACCAGGTTGGCCGAGACCGTTTTCTCCTTGTAGTCGACGGAGATAACATCCGCATTGATAATGTACTGGATGTAGTTTTTGAGGACGTAGCAGTCCTTAGTTGGATGTCCGACAAACCGATGGTAGTGACAGTACCTCGGATTGTCTACTTTCCCAACCTCGTCGGGACGCTTCGGGTTCGACAATTTGATCTTGTCACTCTGCTTCAGTATCTTAAAGAGTTGTAGGGTGTCTTCATCGTTGAAAGAATAAACCTCCTTTGGCTTTGGCGCAAGTGGAGGCTTCTGAGTAGGTGCTGATGCACCTTTGGAGGCATTGACAGTCAACGTCTGTTTCCCCTTCGTCTCTCGTCTGGGGTTGTTGGCTGCAGTCCATTTCCCCTTGTCCTCAAAGGCAGGGAAACTAACTCCTAGAAGGCTAGCATTGTATGCCTTCTTTTCTGCTGCTTCGGCTTCGATGATCAAGGAACTCCAGTCGGGAGGAGGAGTAGAGTTGAGCCAGAGTTTGACTGCAGGCAGCATGTTCATGCTGCAGGAGGAGAGAAGTACATGTTCTGGCATGCCCGGGAGCAGTCTGAAGCAGGCCTGTCAGAAGCGTTCGATGAATATTCAAACTGTTTCCTTCTCCTTCTGGCATATCTCTATGAGGGACGCCATTGTCATGTCCTTCCCGCAGTCGTAGAAACGGTCAAAGAAGAGACGAGTAAGATCGTCGAAGGAAGATATGGAGTTATCGGAGAGACTGCAGTACCAGTCGTATGCCACTCCTTTCAGTGCCCCGACAAATATGCTGATGAGTAGTGCGTCCTCCTTCGGAAGATGTCCCGTTTGAGACTGGAAGTACGTCAGATAGCAACGTGGAGAGTCCTTTCCGTCGTATGGCGTCAATGTTTCTGGTTTATACTTAGAAGGATAAACCACTTTGTTCTATTCGAGGGGATAAAGTTGGGGGATCCCCATCTTTTGGCGCTCCTCTTGTCTATTCTTGGACTCAAAGCGCTCGCGTAAGTCCCTGATCATTTCGACCACATCTTCCGTGGAGCTGGGAGTCGGGGAAGGTAGTATCGCCTGGAGTTGGGCATTTGAAGGCTCCGACGTCCGTGGTGCTTCGCGACGATCTGTATCCAAGGATACCCGTTGAAGGGGTACACTTGATTCTCTATTGGCCCCTAGGTCAGGACCGGTAGAAGGCGCTCTGGCAAAGCAGACCGTATTTCAAATACTGCTTGAGTCAGTGTTTGCATGGAGACAGAGAGGGTTTTGAGTCCTCCCTCCAAGGTATCCATGTGCTGGACAAGGTCTGCTGGCGGCGCATCAGGCTCGGTATCACCCCCAGTCATGTATACTGTCATGACACTGCTGGAGTCAGATGGATCAGTTGAGGCTTCGCTTTCGGCCTCGATCTCTTATAGAAGAGAAACTTCCCACGGAGCCTCGTCTTGGCTACCCCCAACTACATTCTGGAGGACATCCTTGTCTTCAGGAGCATCCGCCAGGGCCTGAATACCCCCAGTTCTATCTTGGAGGACTTCTTCGTCTTTGAGACGCAGGTCCACAGGGGCCACACTACCCCCAGCTACGTCCGGGAGGCTGACTTCGTCTTCAGGATGAAGATACACCCCAGCTGTGCTCTGGAGGATATCTTCGTCTTCAGAAGGAGGATCAACAAGGGCTTGACTACCCCCAGCTTCCTCTAAGATCTTTTTTCTCCTCCGAGTGCCTTCAAACACTCCAGAGGACGGGACAGTTGTCTTAGTTTTCCTCGGCTGGCTCTTGGACGAGGACGAGGAATTGCCAATCGTCTTTCGAACTGACGAGGAGTTAGAGATTACGTTGCATGAGGCAACCTTTAGTTCTGGCTCCTCTTTTATTTATACCTTCTTCCCGAGGCGACGTCGGAGGGGTATTGATGATTACAGCTGTTGGAACATTGACTGTCTTGGTGGAACTGCTGTCTTGTAACATCAGTTGATGGTGACTACAGCATAGGTGTGCCCTGTGAGGGACGCATTATGCTTGTCAGTCGACTCTCCTGATCGACGTTTGTGAGTGATCACGTTACGCAGATCGTTGGAGGAGAGTGCCACTTTCGTACCTCCATCAGGCGTATGGCAAGGCCAAGCGCCGGGGTGGTCAAGTGAATGTTGTGCCCCCTGATCCAACACCAAACAGGTGCTCAGATCAGTAGTGGGGGAACAACATTTACAGTGACTTGAACGAACCTCAGACGCACAACCAGTGGAGGCACGAAAGTTCAAGACCATAGTGTTTGCCTTGCTCGACTTGGTTGCGAACGCAACAGATGCGCCCAAGGAAGACAAGGACTTTGAAGGTCGACTCATTTCCGGCACAGAAGCACCCGAGTCGACCTTATATAGCTTACCATCAGCAGCGCGCATGATTGTGAGTGCATGCTTCTGATTTACTGCCGGCATAGCACGTTTGAGACGCATGGCCCGTGCTGCCTTGGACTTCTTCGCACCAGCCCGCTGGGGTGTATAGTACTCAGAGTCCAAATTCTCCTCGCCACTATAGTGAGCGAGTCTATCAAAGACAGAGACCTTCTGTGGCGTATCAGAGGTGATGTGCGGGGCATTAGCTGCGCCCCTGCTCCGTTGATGCATCTTCCTCGCCTGAGAAGGAGATGGCTGGAGAATGTGGTCAGCCGTACATTTTTTTGAGAGATGCGCTGCACCGGTGGGCGCATCTTAGTTGCTGAGGATGTCAGCAAGACGGGAAAGCTGCATTGGCGTATCCCCTTCGGTGGTGGTGCCAGAGGCGTTGACCTTGTGCACCCAGACTTGGCGAGTCTTCTTCGGCTTCGGCAGCCACTTCGAAGGACTCGCACTGCCTTCAGAGATGAACTCCTCATACGTCTGTTGATTGAGGCGTACGACCAGCGTCTTGTAGGAGGAGCCCACATTCACGTCGTCGGATTGCGACACAACTTTCTCGGTGGAGGAAAAGGAGCTCCCCAGCATAGTCGCCAGCTTGTTTGCCATTAATATCTTTTGATTGCAAATTTCAATTACAAATAGAAAAGTGTTACAATGTAGGACTTAGACGTAGTCTTAGGAGTACACTTTTGTTTATCTGGGTCCCTTGTGCCAATGGAGCGAGTGGTAATACATTGACTCCGTTGACGATCTGACGACGGTTCTCGGTTCTCTGAAGGTCTGAGTTGCTCTGGGTGTCGGAGCTTGCGGAGAGGAAGAAGACGTTGAGTGTCTGTATTTGCCTCTCTGTATATGTATGTCGATGGTTGTGTGATGTGTGTGTAAAAAGGAAGTGATCCCTCTATTTATAGCTTTGCAGGCTGGCTACTCATGCGCGCATATGTAGGATGTGCATGTACGCGGATACGCCACGTGGTGGTTGCTGATGAAGGCACATGGGCGATGCGCTCTGATTGTGGGGTTGAACCCTTCCTATTGTCTTTCTGGACTGCGGCCGAGCTGACACGTAGCAATGGAGAGGATCTTTCAGTTGCTGAGATCTTGGGTGATTAGCACCCCTTTATAGGCTGAATCAAGTCAAAGGACACGTGTCGTAGGTCCATGGCTCGAAGATCTCAGATTTGGTGGGGAGTGATCTGATAGGATGCGCCTGGGATTGGGCGCATGAGGAGACTTTGGCTCGTAACCTTTAAGAGTCACGAACCAGTCGGGGCGCATGGCTTTTGAGGCGCATACGGGATTTCAGTAGTGACTTTACTTCTGTCTTTAGGGATCAGAGAAAAGTCTGAGGCGCACGGCTTTTGAGGCGCATGCAGAGATTTAGGCGCATGGCTGCAGAAGCGCATGCGAGATGGTTGGGCGGCCACGTGGCATGTAACCGTCGGAGGAAAGTAATGATGATGCTGACGTCGGCGATGCTTCGTCTTCTAAAAAAGCTGTCAATCGTTCAGTCCTCGGGGGACGTGCTGCCAACTCTGTCAGACTTCATCATTTAATGTTATTTGACAGATGATGGGCTATTGAGTGGGTGCATCGATCGGCGTTCCACTAGGTGCATGGGGACGCATGGGGGCGCATCCTTATGAGGCGCTTGGTGTTGATGGGCACATCAGTATGATGTGCAGTCTGACCGGCACATCCGCTTTCATGATACGTCATTATGGGCCCGACTGTTATATTCTTCGAGTGCTTTAAATAGCCGTTTTTGACTTGGCTGAATTCGAAGCATCAGGTTCATTACCATTAATACAAATTTATTGCACGGGATTCGGAGAGCCAGCCACTTGGCGCATGGGTTTGATTTGCCCAGCCTATAAATAGTGGCATAGAGAGGGTTTGTTTCTCGTTCTCTTACGTCCTCCCGAAATGAACTTGTTTGCCCGAGCACATTTTGTTGACGAGATACTCCCGAAGGTGAAGATGCGACGTATTGTCTTCATTGATGCACTTGAAGGTGACTGTTACATCCAAAAGTCGGAGTTGTGGGCTTCTGAGGCAGACGGAAGGTGCCTGTTGCATCCAAAGATCGGGATGCTCGAGTCTCATCTCTGTTATGTCGGAAGAGCCGCAGATCGGAATTGCGATGTCCCGATCATCTTCCTTGGACTTTCGGAGAGCTCCTCCTCCTGCTAGAGTGGGTGTTGCCCATTGTGGTTGGGTTGAAAGCTGCTTTTTTAGCCGTAGGTTAATTTGCGGTGCTCTTCTCTTCCTTGGTTTGGAGAGCTCTTCCTCCAGCTAGAGGGTTGATTGCCACCCTCGTTCTGCTCAATAAATGTTTTATTAGTCGAATTATTTGATGGCACATATGCTGACACTTCATGATGCGCCTGACTGGGCCGCTGAAGGGATGCACATAACTGAGCCGCTGAAGGGATGCACATAACTGAGCTGCTGAAGGGATGCGCCTGGCTGAGAGCGCATGGCGAGATACGCCTGTTTGGGAGCGCATGGTGGTTGCTGCGCCTAGCTATAGACTTAGGATCTTTTTTTATAGAAATTCTCCTTTGTACAGCTCTTTTTTAGACATGTAATAGACTTTTATATGAATTAAAAAATCCTTTTTTAATGTCTATACTTTTGCTTTGCTGTGCCAAGTACCTCCTCTGAGCTCCCTGGCACATGTAATATTTGGCGCATAGGATATCTGGTCCTGAAATTCCATGCTTCTACAGATACCGATGTATCCTCAGCAGCAGAAGCAGAAGCAGTCTTTCACAATGTGCTGCTCTCATTATGGGAAGCCAGGACTTGTAGTATTAGAGTGTCGTAGAGCATAGGGATTGTGCTTGGCTTGTGGGACACCGGACCATAAGATAGGGTCTTATCCGAATAGAGCCAGTTCATCGTCATCAAACCTAACCAGTCCATCGGTTAGGGGTCCAACACCAGTACAGCAGCAGTACCAGCCTCCGAGGCCATTGTCGTCTCAGGCTCAGCAGTATACCCAAGCTCTGATTCAGAACCGGCTGAGAGGTTTCCAGCAAAGGGGACCAGTACCAAGAGGGCAAGGTCAGGCTATGGCTCTGACCGTGGTAGAAGAATTGGCATCAGGTGAGGTGGTGGCAGGTACCATTCTCATCAACTCTTTTCCAGCATCAGTCATATTTAATTCGGGTGCATCGTATTCATTTATTTCTGCACGATTCGTAACACGGATAGGATTGGAGCTCGAGTCATTATCAGTAAGGCTCAATATACTTACTGGTAACGGTCTTGTAGGAGTAGATAGAGTCTATTTCTTGTGTCAAATTGTTGTTAGTGGTAGAAGGTTTTCTGCTAGATTGATAGAATTTTTGATGGCCGACTATGATGTGGTCCAAGGAATAGATTGGTTGAAGGATCAATACGTAAGAATAGACTACCAAATTAGAAGGATTATTTTTGGTATTCCCGACGAACCAGAGTTTTTATTTTCCAGAGGCGAAGTAGAACATTCTCCACCAGTCTTGTGGATGGCAAGTAGCGGTAGCAGTTCAGTTTTCCAGAATAGTAGAAGAATTTTCTGATGTATTTTCCGAAGAGCTTCCAGGCATGCCCCCAGAGTGAGAGATAGAGTTCACCATTGATTTGCTTCCAGTGACGGCACCAGTGTCAGGAGTCTACAGGATGGCACCTTCAGAGTTAGAGATCTTGTACAAGATGATTGAAGAACTTAGAACAAAAGGATTCATTCGGGCTAGTGGATCACCTTGGGAGACCCGATACTTCTTGTGAAAAAGAAGGATGGTACGTCAAGATTATGTGTTGATTATTATACCTTGAACTCTGTAACAATCAAGAACAGATATTCTCTACCAAGGATAGATGATTTATTCGATCAACTCAAAGGAGCGGCGGTATTCTCCAAGATTGACTTGCATTCAAGATACCATCATATCAGAGTCAGAAAGAAAGACATCCCGAAGACAGCATTCAGATCTAGGTATGGACATTGGGAGTTCCTCGTTATGCCATTTGGAGCTACCAATGCGCCAGCCGTATTCATGGACCTCATGAATCGTATCTTTATGCCCTATTTAGACCAGTTCGTGATAGTGTTTATGGACGACATCTTAGTCTATAGCAAGAATGAGGCAGAGCAGAAGCAGCATCTCCGTGTAGTCCTTCAGATTCTCAGAGAGCACCAGTTGTACGCGAAGTTCAGCAAGTGCAAGTTTTGGCTTGACCGTATATCATGCTTGGGTCATATTATCACCAGGGGTGGAGTGGAAGTTGACCCCCAGAAGATAGTGCCTATAGAGACATGGCCAGTACCCACTACCATTGCAGAGGTTCACAGTTTTCTAGGATTGGCTGGCTATTACCGGCGGTTTGTATCAAACTTTGCTCGAATTTCAGCGCCTTTGACGCAGTTGACCCGCAAGGATGTGCAGTTTACATGGACAGCAGAGTGTCAGAGTTCATTTGAGAAGTCGAAGCTAGGGCTGATGACGGCCCCCAATTTCACGCTTCCTGATGGGACTAGAGGATTTTTATTTTATTGTGACACTTCCGGCAAAGGATTGGGATGCGTCTTAATACAGCATGGTAAGGTAGTAGCTTATGCGTCACGTCAGCTTTGTGATCATGAGAGGAATTACCCAACCTATGACTTAGAGTTAGCAACGGTGGTTTTCGCACTTAAGCTTTGGAGGTATTACTTGTATGGAGATCGGGTGGAGATTTTCACCGACCACAATAGTCTTAAGTATGTGTTTACCTAGAAGGATCTTAACATGCATCAGAAGAGATGGCTAGAGCTACTTTTGGATTATGATATCAACTTACAGTATCATCTTGGAAAGGCCAACGTTGTTGCAGATGCATTGAACAGAAGAGCCGGAGTTAATTTTCTAACATCACAGTCGGAGTTGTTAGTAGATCTTCAAAAGATGGGTATTGAAGTTGTTCTTTCTACCAATATGGCATTAATGGCCAGCATACAAGTTCAATCCAGTATAGTAGATAGAATCAAGTTAGCTTAGTCAGCAGATTCTAAGCTTCAACGGCTTAGGGCAGAATGTGTAGCAGGACGGAGACCAGAGTTATGTATTTACGAAGACGGTACACTTCGACATGGAAGACGCCTTTGTGTACCCAATGGTGATATCAGACAGGAGATCATGGCATAAGCTCATATTTTACAGTATTCAATTCATTCCGGTGGTACGAAGATGTATTATGATATCCGCCAGCATTTTTGGTGGAATGGCATGAAGAGGAAGATAGCCCGGTTTGTCTCTCGTTATTTAATTTACCAATAAGTTAAGGCTGAACATCAGAGACCAGTTGGACTTCTTTAACCTTTATCAATCCCAGAATGGAAATGGAAGCACATTACCATGGATTTTGTAACTGGGTTACCTAAAGCTCCAGCTGGAAGAGATGCTATCTGGGTTATAGTTGACAGACTCGCCAAGGTAGCTCATTTTATCCCTTTCAGAATTGGTCAATCGACGGATTAGCTTGCAGAGATGTACCTCAGGCAGATAGTCAGATTTCATAGAGTGCCAGTAGTATCATATCTGACAGAGATTCCAGATTTATATCGCACTTTTGGCGGAGTCTTCAGAAGAGTTTGGGGACTCATCTCAAGTTCAGTTTCGCTTATCATCCGCAGATAGATGGTCAGTCGGAGCGCACGATCCAGACGCTTGAAGATATGTTGTAGTTATGTACACTTAATTTCGATGGTTCGAGGGAAGATTACCTACATCTCATGGAGTTCTCCTATAACAACAGTTTCCAGACCAGTATCCAGATGGTGCCTTTGAGGCCGTGTACGGCAGAAAATGCAGATCCCTGTTAGCATGGGATGATATAGGCGAGAGGCAAATGCTTGGTCCAGGGATGATTATGCGGACTATTGAGGTGGTCAGACAATTTAGGGATCATCTTCGAATTGCACAAGATCGCCAGCATCATTGGGCCGATTCTCATCGGCGTCCCTTTGAATTTTCAATCGACGACCACGTATTCCTTAGGATCTCGTCTACTCGTGGCGTAATTTGATTCGGCGTGCGGGAAAAGATTAGTCCTAGGTATATAGGGCCGTTCGACATTCTTGAGCGGGTAGGTGATGTGTCCTATCGTCTCGCTCTTCTGCCGTCGTTACGTGAGGTACATGATGTCTTCCGTGTGTCCTAGTTGTGACGGTATATCCCGAATCCGAGTCATGTCCTTGAGCATTCGAAAATGGTTATTGGTACCAACCTTTCGTATGAGGAAAGACCTGCATACATATTGGACCAGAGAGAGAAGATACTCAAGAATAAGACTATTAGTTTAGTCTGTTGCTTGGGTTCGTCACTCTTTCAGTGTGTCAACGTGGAAACGTGAGGATGATATTCGATTATGATATCCACTCATATTTGACTCATAAGGTATAATGTCTTCCTTATGCCTTATGCTTTTAAATCCTTGCTTGCATGAATGATTGCTTGATTAACTGCTAGTCATAGATTGCTCATGATTAGTATATCTTGCCCCGATATATCTAGCCTCTTGATTAAATTCTGAGGACGGAATTCTTTTAAGGTTGGTAGAGTTGTCATTCTCGTTTTCCGTTATACGTATTTCCAGTATACGTGTACGAATTTTTGACCCGTATCTTGACTTGTCTAGCATGGCTTGGCATAGTTTGGTCTTGGTTTAGATTGGCTTGGTTTATTTTTGTTTGGTTTGGGTGAGTGGTTTATCATGATAAACCCCCTTTATATGCCAACCCCCTTTTCTCTCTCCTCCTTAACTTTCATTTATTTCTCTCATCCACTTTCTTCTCCATTAATTCTCTCCACCCACCAAAGGCAAGTATAATCTCGCTTCATGATGGATCTTAGACTTTGTTGTTCCATTGTCTTCCCCTCTTGATTCTAAGCCTCCTTAGAACTTGGAGTTCTTGGTTTATATGAAGGGATTCTTGCAGATCTAAGTTTATAGATTTCTCGATTTTCTTGGGTTTTGATCTATCAACTTCATTATTTTCATTGATTGTTCCATGTTGTAGAGAATTTGATTTTACTCAAGTTAGACCTTTGAAAACCTGGATTTCGAATTATTTTGAGTGATTTATGGACTTTGAAAGTTCATGGGTTCCATGGTTCTTCTTCTCTGGTTGGAGAAGAAGAATAGTATGTGGGCGCATAGCATTTTATGCGCCCACAGTAACTTCAGCCTTAGGCACATAGCTCTATATATGCGCCCAACCTCCCTGCCTTCCTTAGTGTGGGCGCTTGGCTTATTATGCGCCCATAGCTTTATTTGCTTATGCACATAACTTAGATATGTGTTAAGTCATGGTGTCCCTTTGCTGTGGGCGCATAGCCCTTATTATGCGCCCACATAGCCAGTATAGATGTCTCGTTGCTCACCTCTGTCTCTCTCTGCTCTCCTCTATTCTCTCAAGCTTTCTTAGGTACTGTTTGGGAAGGGAGAAAATGGGATGAAGGAAAAAGTTGAGGGAAAATTGAGAATAAAATTAAAAGTGATGGT
The DNA here is from genome assembly GCA_029216955.1 of Iris pallida. Lineage (NCBI taxonomy): Eukaryota > Viridiplantae > Streptophyta > Magnoliopsida > Asparagales > Iridaceae > Iris > Iris pallida. Next base: position 8,923,033 of record JANAVB010024000.1, on the reverse strand, counting down.
GTTTGGAAAGGAGGAGGGAAAATGAGGGAGGAAAATTTAAGAGAAAAAAGTATGTGGGTCCCACAAAAAAAAATTTCTCCCAAAAGTAGGAGGAAATTGAGAGAGATGAGAGGAATTTGAGTGAATTTACTCTATCACCCCTCATAAAGGTAATAATAAATTATCATTTGAGAATACCAATGACTAAATAGTAATTGTATCTCTATCCCTAAACAAATAAAAAATTATGTTTAAACTTTTAATTCTCCTACTTTTTGTCCATCCAAACAAAGGAAGGGAAAATTAACTTTACCTTCATTTTTCCCTCCTCCATTTTCCTTCCCCTCAAATTTTTTTTTCCCTCCCCACAAAAGTTCCCAAACATAGTGTGAATCTCTCTCTGTCCCTTTCTATTCTTTACTTTCGTTTTCTTTTATTAGCTATTTATTTCTAATAAAAACAACAGCTTCAATACTTTGACCTCCTTATTATTATTATTATTTATTATTATTATTATTATTATTATTATTATTATTATTATTTGGGCGTAGTTGGGCCGCTAGGTTTTATTTTTTATTTTTATTATTATTATTATTATTATTATTATTATTATTATTATTAGCTATTTATTTCTTTGACGTAGTTGGGCGTAGTTTGGGCGTAGTTCCCAAACATAGTGTGAATCTCTCTCTGTCCCTCTTCAATGCTTTGACCTCCTTATTTATTATTATTATTTATTAGCTATTTATTTCTTTCGAACTTTTGGGCTTACCAACATATATTAGTTGGGCAGGGGCGGATCCAGGATTAAAAGTCGTGGTGGGCTACTACACTAATGCTAATCTTATGTCGAAAATTCGACAGAGTTTTCCCTCTATTTGAAGGTTATATACCTGTTACAATGAATAAAAACATTCAAAAAAAAGATTCCACACCGAATATGAACCATTCCGTTTCCAATTTAGTCCAATTAGAACATGTCACATTGTCCACATATTTGGCAACTAAGCATATTATCCCGTTAGAATATGAATTCAAATATGGAAAAGTTTCAAACTCCAAAAAAAAATTCTATGTGCATTTTAGAAACCATAGAAAATAAATGTCTACTAACTATATAGCCAACAAATTTAAGACATTATGAACCCATAGTACTTACCAATAGTACCATCATCATAGAGTTCACCTGAGATGGTTGCAAAGCTTTGTTGGACATAGACAGTTGAATAAAGAGGAAACATACAATCAACCGCATTCTTCGACCTTGATTGTGTTGGCTTGATCAAAGAATGCAATGTTTTTAAACGCTTGGACGGTTGACTCATATTCTTCTCCAACTTGATTTCTAAATAAATAAATAATGTATAAGCCTAACTATGATTTACCAATTTATAATATATAATTGATAAATAATCGAAATACTAACCTTCAAATTATAGCAACTAGCAAGATAATTGATAGATAACGTCGAATGATAATCAACGGCCCAAATTTTTATCCTAAACGAAAAAAAGAAAGAAAAGAAAAGAAAATTAATATATTATAGATAACAATTGATTAATTTAAGAATCAAAAGAGAAACTAATCAACATTTATCAATGTAAATCAACCAAATTGGCTTACAGAACAGTTGGACTTCAAGTTCCCAATATCACTTGCTCCGCACCATTTGCCATGAATCGTTCCTGAAAAATGTTTCAAGTATTAATAATGTACAAATTAAAATTTCAAAGAAATACTCAACTTCTGCTCTTTTCTTAAAATTGAAATTTCAAAGAAATGTGTGTGCTGTGTTTAACACATTTTTTTCTTACAAATTAACATCATATTTCCTCCTCGACGTCCTCGTCCTAACCAAAACCAAAAACCAAAAAAGTCTTAACCTAACCAAAACCAAAAAATTAAATCCCACAGCATACTCATCCAGGCATCCTCCTCGTCGTCCTCGAGCAAAAGAGGATAATTTATGATGTGTTAAACACAAATTTCAAACCCTAATCCTAAATTCCTAATCCACCATGGGTCCATCACAGATTCACAAAGATCATTCTCCCCTAACCTTCTCCAAACCTTAAAATGTTCTATTCGAAAAAAAATGGAGCAAAATAAGTACAATAAACCATGTTTAAAAAAAGTAGATCAGAAAAGAAAAAAAAAAAAAGAAATGCAACTAGGAAGAAAACTTACATAGTTACATGAGAAGTGGACAATAGAAGAGTTGGACATGGGAGAGATGAACTCCTCCCACCTGCAGCCCAGGTCTTAGGAGTTAGGTTGGTCTTGCCTCTTCACTCTTCTCTTCTTCAGACTTTAGACTTAAGAGTTGAAAGGAGGAAATGGGAATTGAGAAATCAAAAGCCAGACTCACGCGTGCGTGTAGATAGAAGCTGTAGAGGCGCAGAGGAGCAGCCCCTAGTTAATGGGTGGGCTGGAATTTTCAGATGGGCTAAATATGCCTATGTAATGGAAAAAAAAAATTCGGATGGGCTACAGCCCACCCAACAAACAACTTGGATCCGCCCCTGTAGTTGGGCATAGTTGCCCACTAGGTTTTGGTATTGAAAATGAATTTTGTAGGTGTATATTGTTTTGTTATAATTACTAAGGCTACAGTTATTAATTATTAGTTAACATTATTACCAATTGTTTTGTGATAGTTACTATTAAATAGTAATATTTGTACAATATTAATTTCCAAAATTATATTGCAATACATGATTGGGTGTTATATATATATATATATATATATATATATATATATATATATATATATATATATATATATATATATATATATATATATAAGTATTACTTATCATTGATATTATTATTATTATTATTATTATTATTATTATTATTATTATTATTATTATTATTAAATTAGTTGGGTTGGGCCCAATGTGGGAATTAGGCCTTTGTGCCAGACTTGAACATTAAGTCTATTAAAATATATTAGTAATTGTTTAGAATGTTTAAATGATATTTTGGGCCTATACATATGCTAATTTGGGTTTTAAACTATTGGGTCTAGACCACAAAAAAGATCATTTCTCGATTTAGATTTCGGGCTTCCTTTTTGGTCTTATATTTTGCATATTAAATAATTTATAGGCCTTCATGTCTATAGGTTTATATTTTCAAAAGCATATATTGGTATGACAAATGATTTTGGATTATAAAATTACATATTTGGAAAAAAAAAAAGCTTTATAGAAGGTATTATCAATATTTTTCTAAAAACAAGTATAATTCGTACCTAAAGGATTTTTTCATCAAATTTAGTTTAGCCTAAAGTGATTTCAAGTATTTATCTAAAAAGTATTTTGGCTAATACAATATAGTTTCTAATATTATAAACATTTTTCCTAAAATAGGTGTATGTATATATTTTCTAAAGAAAGGAATATTTTCTAAGTCAATTCCTCTTCAATATTAAATCCTAAAATCGTGACTAATCATATTTGTGACCTTGGGCTTCTTCACATCGACCGTATCTAGTCAAACTATCCTGGACGCAACGGTACTATCTGTTTCAACAGCTAAGGACCCCAAGCGAGTATATTTATTGTTTGTTTTCAATATTGCTAATTCTTATATCACACTGTTTAGTTATATCATACTTGGTTTCTTGACATGCTCATCACACGATAGCACCTCATATTTTTTGTTCATGTTATATTTTCTACCTTGTACATGGTGTCGAGATGAGAAAGTACTAATAGATATGTGATCAGACCTTAGTCCATATTTTATTTCCTGCACAGTAGACCTTGTTAAATAAAGTTGACCTTGTAGACCTTGCTAAATAAAGTAGACCTTGTAATTAACTTAGAACTTGTGGTGTAACTGTCCTCAGATCGATCACATATCGAAAGGTACTTCAAATCAAATAGATAGTATTTTTTGTTGTTTTACTCTTTAACTGTTGTCATATACATATAAAATCATGTCTAGATTCTCATGTCTCTTGTTACCATTAGACTGATTATTTTATCATGTATTTTGTGGCTAACTTTTGTCTTATAGTAGTTAGTATATATTTGGAAATGCAATAAAGGAATTGCACTCGTTCCATTGCTGATTGGAAACCAATATTTTTCAGATAGTCGCCTGCTACGCTATGCTTGGAAGACATGGGTATATGCGGAGGCCAAACCTAGAGACCAGTTAGATAGTTGATATGTATCTAGTTGTCTTTTTATAATTTTGTGAGATATTGTACTTTGTATTCAAATGTAAACTTGCGAACATTATAATTATTTTAATTTTATGAATGAGCAAAATAAAGTATTTATTTTATGTGATTTTGAGCACCATGGCCTTGACAGCATTCTACCGTCGACAATGCGGCGTAGGCTGGCTTGCGCATGCACTCGCATCCCAAAAATCAGGTGTGGGTCATCACAGCGCGTCTCCTGGCGCCGCCAGCGCTGCCGTGTTTCTCGCATCCCACGCGGCTTCCCCGTTGGCCACCCCGTGCGTGCCAGCGCTTCCCGTCGGCCGTCCTGCACGGCCTCTCCGTGTGGGTGTGCCCTTTCGCGTGCCCCGCGCATGTGCGTCCGCGTTTCGTCGTCGTACGACCCGAGTCCGAGGCCTCCCCTCGGTACTCCTTCTCCAACCTTTCTGTAAACTTTTTGCCAGAGGTTCTGCTCTTTTTCAGAATAGACATTAAGAGAGAAACCAACTTTCTGTCCGATCGGAATTGACAGAATGAAGCTCTGTCAATTTCGAGATAATTAGTTTCCTAATTAAGTTTGTGACTGTTATTATAATTAATTAAATCCAAGGATGCATAATGGTAGATTATTATTAAATAGGAATATCGATACCATTATAATCGTCGGATTAGTTTTATAATTATTCAGAATAAATAATTAGTCTTATTAATAAAAAAACTGTAATTAGTTTGTCATTAAGTTATAGGCAAAAAATTTTTTTAGGAAATAATGTTAGTTATGATTCCTTAATAACTCATTTAATTATTCGCATAATTAAAATATTTCTCATTAATTATTAACCCAAAATACATTTTTTCGTAATAAACTCGCTAAAAGATTTAGTTAGCTTTAGTCTCATTAAAATAAGGTTTTAGACGGTATTTAATTACTACCTTAAATATGTTTCTAAAATATTAGGTATTATTAATGATTTTTGTAGTATTATAAATATTAAATAATGTTTCTTTATATTTAAAAATATGTATTAAAAAATACTATAGCTAATTTATGTAATAATTTTACGTTATATTAGTAAATGTTCATAGTTCTAATCATGTTATTCTAAACTTATTTAAGTATGTTATGGTTTTACGTAGATAAAATGTTATTTAATTTCCAAAATATATTTCGTTACCAAAAAGAATATTTGTATAAGTTCTACCTATAAAATAAAAGTATATTTATTATTTATCTATTTTAATTAAATAGTAATTTTCAAGTTACTAAATAAATAAATAATTATTTAAAAGTTTGTTTATTTAGTATAGCTAATTATGTATATTTTGCTAAAAATTAGTAAAAGAGTATTTTTACATAAATTATCTTCATAATCAAATATCTACTGTGTTGTCACGAATTTGTTATTAATTAGAGTATTGATAACTTTATTCAAAGAAATAGTAAATTTTACTATTTTATTACTAAAATCGTATTTTTTGTATATTACTCACTTAGAGCTCTCTAAAATACTTTATAATTAAACGATTGCTTTATTGTAATTATCGGTGATTTAGAGCCTAGACGTTTATCATATCAATAATAAGTTATCAACTAAAATTGTAGCAACCTTATATTGTCAACTAAGTCATGTTTTGCTAATGTAGGGTTCAGTTCCGGAACTTAGCCTAATTTTTCCCTGTCGTCACTAACAGTACCGGAAACACCAAAGCAAGTTTCATACTATTCATACTCGTATTTTATTTAATAATTAAATATACTAAATAAATAAGACTATAAATAATTGTATCGACACTGATTCATGGGGTCCTTCTCGGGCCCCAAATTGATTGCTTGATTGACTGATTGAATCGGGGATTGGAGGAGTAGTATAGCAACTATGACCAAAGTCATGTTACTAATATTGTCTCTCTCGCACTAACCCTATTGCACAGGAGGTTGAGCCGTATCGTATACTAGCATCTTGCCAAAATGTTAGTATACACATTGAATCTACCAGCCAGTCACAGATCTGCTATACACCCAAATCACTAATGAATCGTTGTAGAATGCAACATTGTAGCTCTTAAAATTTCATTGTCCTGCTATCTTCTTTATTATTATTTAGAAAAATATAATAATGCTTTTAAACTACCCTTGCAAAATTTATTATTATTATTTAGAATGCTGGATGTTGATATATGTTCTTGCTTCCCTCATGACTGGAGACCAATATTTTAGGTGATTACAAAGACGAGGAGCTCGTCTTTAGTTCTTACTACGGACCTGATCCGAGTTCCGAAGAGGTAGCTGAACCTGACCAGGGAGTCCAGGACTACTAGTTGTGCCCGTTGCTTAGTTTTTCCTATTTTTAAGTTGTAATAGAGAACTATTATAATGTAACTCCACTTTTCCATTTTGGGAATTTTTAAATTGTTAAAATAATATGTTCATTTCATATTTTATATATATGAATAATTTGGAGGGAATTAGGAGCAGGAATTTGAATTTTTGAAAGTTTGTTATAACATACAAACTTGGGGGCCACCACTCATTTTTCTTTTCTAACTGATTTCCAGCATTCACTGTAAAAATGAAAAGGAGGAGCGTGTTTCTGAAACTTTGCTTTGAAGGGAAGGCTATTTTGTAAACTTATGAGAGAGGGGGGGGGGGGGGGGGGGGGGGGTAAAATGCAAATGTGTATTTTTATATGATATATACGTTGGAGAGAGAGAGCTGAGCTCATCACTCATTCTCTCCTCTTAGAATTTTTTCGAGCTTAAGATCTCAGCCCCAAATTTCTTGCTCAGCCGATCAACCTAATTTTTGGTGATGGCGGCGGTGAGGATGCTCCCTCTTCAGAATTTTCGAGAATTTATTGGTTTTTGTTTTAATCCTTTCACTTTCTTTTGATCGGTCCGGATTGATCGGATCGAGTAGATTTCCATCCTGATTGAGAGTCAATTTCAGATCTGGTGAGAATTTGTGGTTTAGTTTCTTTTATGTGTTCATTCCATATTTTTAGATTTTTGATCGATAGATCCATGGCAGATTTGTTCCTAATTTGAAATTGGGGTTGCGCGTGGAGTATGTTGTGATCGAACCAACAAATAGTGTTGGTGAGTGTTCGATCTGATGTTCCTTTCTTGATCTGTCGGCAGTAGTTCTCTAAAGTTTTCTCCTCGTTTGGTTGATATGTTCGTTGTTGTAGAGGAAGCGTGGACTGATTGCTGACTAAAGAATTTGGGATCGGATTGAATTCTTTTCCAGGTATATACAATATTCTCTCTATTTAAGTTTTTCATGTCGAGTTCTTTTGAGTTGGCCAGCTGCGTGTGTGCGTTGTATGCCAGGAATGATAGATTGGGTGGTTCGTGTCCTGTGGCTCTTGGCTTTGGCTCTTTTGCGGTTGTAATCGATTCGGCTCTGAAGTATCGTGTTCGACTTTTCACGTTTGTACCTGTTTGGCGTACGTATCATGTCCAAGACCCTGCACCAGTTCCTGTGGTGTCCAGAACGTGACCTAGCATGTCATGTTTGGGTACCGGCCATGAGGCGCGATTCTTGTAGTTGCGTCTGGAGTTCTGAGTCGCATCGATAGTTCGTGTCCTGGATAGGGATTTGTGGATGGGTTTTATTTATTAAATTCTTAGTTGCATATTTCTTCTTTTGATTGATGTGTGATTCTTTTCAAATCAAGTTGATTTATATCTTGTATATTCTAGGAACTCTTTGGAGTTTGAATCTGGAGTTTTGTTTGAAATGGAGTGGTGGTCTTTATTCTTAGATTCAGATTGTGTTGAGTGTTCTACAATTGTCCTTGCTAAGTTTCTTATTTTGGGAGTTCGGCTACAGGCCTATTTGTAGTATTGTGTAAACTAGAATATTTTTGTGTTTTTGAGTTTGAATGGGGACTCTTCTTGGATGTGGGAGCAGGATCTGTCAAGTCCAAGCTAGTGCATACTCTCAAGTTTAGTCATGTGCTTTTGCAAGTAGGAATTCTGAGGTTGGGCAGTTTGGTGCTTAGAAGTTTTGCTTTAACAAAAGTGAGGCTGGTATAAACTTGACTGCTTGTTGCATATAGTTGACTGGGTTTAAATTCTTTTAGTGGATGAGTTCAGAATAGATGCCAAGCTACTTCTTTGGGTTAAGTGTTGGTTGGGTTTTATGTTAGCATGTTATAAAATGATTGTATTCCAATTTATAATTTTAACAACTGTCCTAATAAACTAGCCAGGGTTTTACTCAAAATATTTAGATAAGTTTATTTGCCATAAAGTTTAGTATCTTTATATATATATATTTTAGTTTAAACTGTATAGAGATATTCATATCTAGATATATCTATAATTGGCTTAAACGGTAAGCAATGGCTAATTGGTTAGTTGGCAGTATTTAGTTAGTTATTTTTATTTTAGAAATTAATCAAATTGTACCTACTAATACAAAAGGACATCCGGCTCTATACTTCACCCGTACTTTCCTGGAGCAAAGCAAGTACTTTTCTATGGTTATTGTACATTTACATATCTTGTACTCTTCTTGTGACACGTCATGACACGATATCATGTATTTCATGTTCTTGTACTTATTTGTGTCGGGTGGGAAAATACACTAGCTATGTGACCAAACCCCGGTTACTATATTCATGTAGATAGCTTAGGCCTCGTATCGTGCACGCGAGCCCTAAGCCGTATCGATATTCATGTGCTCCTGTACTCACTCCAGCCGGTCACATAGGCTAGTTGTATTTCAAATATTGTGCACATGTCATATCTTGTACTTCAGGTTCATAGTTACATTTTATTTACTGTACTTTCATTCCTGTACTTTCATGTTCATTTCCTGTATTTCCTATTCATGTTCTCCAGTACTTATTTTCCATATCATGATGTTCTTGTTCATTACCTAGAACTGTACTTTGCTCCGCTCCTGACTAGAATATGTTGTAGGTGAGATGGAGGCTTTGTGTGATACATATTATGGTCGAGAGCCTATAGATGCAGTAGAGCCAGCTGGAGTTGCTCTAGACTTAGAGGCTGAGGAAGCCTAGTGCATTACCCTAGCAGTTTATATATCTTTGTATTTGAGACTATCAGACTTTACTTTCATTTGTTGGAAATGTAATAATTCTTAGACTTGTACTGGATTCTGGGATTCGTTTATAGATGCTGTGATTTGTACTTGTTCATGTCTATCTGGTTAGATTTTTCCCAGTTTGGTATAGCTTACTTCGTCGTGTCTAACGACGAAGGCTGGGCGTGTCCGACTCGTGTCTGATTATTCGGTAGCGGGTCATGACATGTAATAACCAAATGCTTTATTTACTCGTGTATTCGGTAGCGGGTCTCGTATTTTAGAATTATCTGCTTGTTTTACTACTGCTTGATGCAGCTTGTTGTCGCCTTCACACAACGGTGCAGGATGGACATGATCCGACTAGACCCAGTATATTGAGGTCGGGTTGTGACAGGATTCTTGAGAGTTCCATGCCCATCTTCATTACTTTAATACATTAATAATTAAATTCAGCTATTTGTATTTTTTAAGTAACAATTGTGTCCCACTGTCTTTTGCTACACACTGATAGCTACTAATTGTATGACCTTTCGATGACCGGTCACTGTCAATGGATTATGTTTTCTTCAGAGCATCTACAACACTGTTGTGACTTTGAAAAAAGGGTTATTATCACATAAGGAATAGGAACGACAGAAAATTGCATAGAAAGCATTGAAGTTTTTTTCAATTGGGTAAAAGACACAAAATTTGAAATATTTATAGACACTGTCCCAATACGCCACAAACGTTGATATGCGAGAATAAAAAAACTAAAAAATCAACTTGTCAATTTACACCCTTACGAAGGGAATAAATGTACGTTTGGCAATTTACATCCTTACATAGGGCATAAATTTGACATTTATTAATTTTTAATGCGTCGCGTGTAATTAATAGTGGTTATGGAAGAAGCGGGGGTATTAATAAATTAGACAACTTACTTCCTTTTGCATGACGTAAATGTCCAAGTGGGTGGATTCAAAGGAGTTTCACAATATAAAGATTTGGATAGAAAGGGAGTGGAAAAGACTACGTACGTATTTCATATGTATTTTTCATATGTACATACAACTGGATATGGATAGGTTGGAGGAGGACCATGCCATGTCATGTGGTTGCCAACCAATTCCTTCTCATGCGTGCTCCTCTCAACCAATTCCTTCCCTTGATATTAGGACATTTACGTCCATCAAAAGGGCGTAAATTACCAAATTTATCAATACTTCCGCTTCTTCTATAACTACCTCTTAATTACATGCGACATATTAAAATTTTAATAAATGTCGAATTTACGTCTATCGTAAGGACGTAAATTGCCAAACGACAAGTTAATTAATTTGTTTTCGCAAATCAACATTTATGTCCTTCAAATTGTTGTATTTGGGCTGTGTTTACAAATATTCCAAAATTTGTGTCTTTTACCCAATTAAAAAGAACTTCGATGCTTCATGTGCAATTTTTTGTAGGAATGATAATTTTTTATTTAAAAATCATTCTCCAATGCAATTGTCAAGTAAATTATGAAGCTTACATAGTAAAAGTTATAGAAGAATTGTGAAGTTGGTAATCTAGTTCTAGACAGTGTACTTGACAATCTTTTAACCTTTATGTCATCAATTATTGATAAAAAAATATTTAGAAAAAAAGAAGAGAAGTTGTTTTGGAAGTTGGAAAAAAGTAATTACCTCATAAGACTTTTCTACCTCGTTGTCTTTTTTGAATATAGTCTTACCAGCTAGGAAATACATTGTCTTGTGTCTCTTGCCACATAGAAATCATAATACTTAGAAGACAATAGGGTTGGAGATGCTCTTAGATCCATGTAATACCAAATCCTAAAAAAACGGAGGACTATCTTTGTTGTTTACATATTCCACGTCTATAGATAGCCAATCACCTCTATCTAGCACAAGTGGTTGAGGTGGGAGACATCCGTCCCATGTACCTGGATTCGAACCGGAATATGAGCGTATTATTCTTTTTATTTAATAAATGGTAGGAGTTGGACAGTGGGTCCAAAATAGTTTTGGTACATTATACATATGCATGGACGTTATTAGTCTAATTCTATAAAATTAATTGTAGGATGTTTTATGATGTTGGGAGTTGGGCAGTGGGTCCGATAGGCATGCAATGCAGCACTTGTAGTAGTCTCGGGCATTTCCAAAAAAGAAAGAAAGATAGTTTTGGTACATGATACATATTTGTGGACATTATTAGTCTATTTCTCTATATTTAAGTGTGTTGGAGTCCAGTCTAGATTTGGTAACAACATGCGTGTGGAATCCAAATCTTATTAAATATTTGATTTGATTTGGATATCCATAATTGGTGTTGTGCTATTTTAGATATAATAGGATTATTATTTTAGGAAATCCTATTATGATCTAAAATAGAATAATTGATGGACTATTTTAGGTGTAATAGGATTCTTTTTTGAGGGCTTCCTAATTAAGAAATCATATTACGATCTAAAATAGGATTTTTCTCATCCTATATATACGGGGTGAGGGTGTAGGCACAAAGAATAAGCATAAAGCACAAAAGTGGAGATTCAGGGTGCTTGTCCACAAGAAAATCGAAGAAAAAGTTCATAATTTGCTCTTAGGACTTTTACATCCAAGATAGAAGGAAGAAGAAGATCTAATCGAGGAGTCGTCAACTTCAGTTAGGAAGATTGCTACGGGTTGGTGAGTAATCTCAATTGTAATCTTCTGTCTTTATTCTTAAGAGTGGTGAGGGGGTTGAACCTGTTAAGGTAAAGGGTTCTGTCAATCTTATAATTTTATCTGAGTTATTAAAGGTTGGAATTTGTCCAGGTGACGTACGTCACCGCCATATACTTGTCTTCATCTTGTGCTTGGTGTCCATTAGACGGGGGTTCATTTTGGTCAGGTGGGTTGGCAAACGCTTTCATACGTGCCCAACAATTGGTATCAGAGTGAGGTTTGTTCGTTCTAGTCTGATACCCAACAATTGGTATCAGAGCTTTGGAGGTTCTGGCAACCATGTCTATGGAGCAGATGAACACTCGTATAATCACCCTCACAGGAGGAAACTGGGTGATTTGGAAGCCAATAATGGAGGATCTACTCTGGTGCAAGGACTTGCATGATCTGTTGGAGGACGATAGCGCAAAACCAAATAACAGCTTCCGAAGACTGGAAACAACTGGATCGGAAGGCCGTTGGATTCATCTGCCAATGGTTGGATGATTCGGTGTTTCACCACGTGTCCATGGAGAGTTTGGCAAAAATATTATGGGAGAAGCTGCATTCGTTGTACGAAAGAAAGACGGCTGGCAACAAGGTGTTACTTATTCGCTAACTCGTCAACTTGAAGTACACGGAGGGTGCCCACTGGCAAAACATCTGCACAAGGTTCAGGGTATCATCAATCAGCTGTCTACGATGAAGATGGTGATTGATGATGAGCTTTAGGCCCTACTGCTCTTGAGTTCTCTGCCGGAAAGCTGGGATACGTTGGTGGTGTTGGTGAGCAACTCTGCGCCTGATAGAGTTGTCACGATGGAGGTAGTCAAAAGTACCTTGTTGAATGAGGAGGTCCGACACAAGCAAGTGGAATCATCGCAGGTGTCTGCTCTGGTGACTTTCTAGGAAAAGGGAAGACCCAAGTCACAGGCGAGGACAGGGAGAGTTCTCAGGATCATACGATTGTGGACCGCAAGAAGGGCTGCTATTACTGTGGCGAAAGGGGTCATATCAAGAGGAACTGCATGAAGCTCAAATCCGAGAAGGCCAAAGGCAAGGATGATCAGGAGGATCTCACAGCAATAACAGATATCATCACCGCAGCGACAGACACAGATGAACCTTGTGGCATGTATAATGATAGTGACTGGGTCATGGACACGGGGGCATCGTATCACGCCACTCCATATAGGAGGATCTTCACGTCATATCGCAGTGGCAGGTTTGGACGTGTGAAGATTGGCGACAAGGGATGGCTGTAGTTGTAGGCATCGGTGATGTGCACTTAACGACGGAGTTTGGTGAGAAACTCATCCTCGGGGGTGCGCGACATGTACCGAGCTTGCACTACAACTTGATTTCGGTAGGAAGGCTGGCAGATGATGGATATCAAAATCTGTTTGGGAGCAAAGATCGGATGCTTGCGAAGGGTTCTCAATGTTGGCACATCAATTTTGTTGTATTGACTATTTAACACTTGTATTATGTTAGTTCTAATCCTTCTACAGGAACAAAAGAGAAAGACGTATATAGACGAAAGACGCTTCCACACAAATCCCATGAAGACGTGGATAGACGAAAGATGCTTCCATACAAATCCTATGAAGCTTTTCGGTCTCTCAAAAACTCCCTACAAGACATGCAATCAAAGCACTCAAGAAGACGATGATTAAGCGGAAAAGAGTCAGATCATTCCACCTCCGTCTGTTTTAGAGTCTGTAAGTGTCTAGGAGATTTTGTACGCACTTTAGTAAAGATGACAAACCAACTTGGTATTTATTGGAATAAATATTTTTGAAGAAACAGAAAATCTGCCGGACTTTTGCTGAAATTCGACGGATCTTCCGTTCACAAATAGCAAGTCTGTGAGCCAAAGTTCGGATCATCCGTCGGACTTCCGCGAAAATCTGATTGATCATCCGATCGATAACAGAATGTTTTGTGAGCCAATGTTTGGATCCACCGTCGGACTTCCTCTGAAATTCGAAGGATCATCCGATCGATCACAGAATATTTTATAGGCCAAAGTTCGGATCCTCCGCTGAAATCTGAAGGATTATCCGACTGGTCGCAGAATGTTTAGTGAGCAAAGGTTCGGATCATCTGCCGGACTTTCGCTGAAATCTGCCGGATAATCCGTTTACCTTGCTGGCCTCTTTTAAATTCGAATCCAATTACAACTGTCAGCTGCATTAAATGCATCCAACGGCTTTATTTTTAGCCGTTACTGTTGACCGGATCACCCGAAGGATTTTTGCTGAAATTCGTCGGATTATCCGGTCGTCGGGAGAAAGTTTCTATTGGCTTTAAATTTGTATAAATAGGCTTCTTCTTTCTTCATAAATGTTTATCCACTAAAGCCTTAAAGTTTTTAACTACCAAGTGAGCTTTACCATTACTCTACCAAGCCTCCATTTGTTATTAAATCAAAAGTGCTAGAGTATTCAAGTATTGTAGATCTTCAAGTGTTAAAGAAGATCAAAAGCTCTTTATTCCTTCTTTCTTAAAGTTGAAGTTGACGAGCCTTCGGAAGAAAACTCGTGTGTAAGAAGTTGACGAGCCTTCGGAAGAAAACTCGTGTGTAAGAAGTTGGCGAGTTCTTCGGATCCAAACTCGTGTTGAAGTTGGCGAGTTGTTCGGATACAAACTCGTGTGTAACTATTTACTCAAATAGTGGATTAAAGCCGGAGAGAGTTTCGGGACTGGAATGCCCCTTGGGAGGATACCAGGATACATCGAGTGTTTGATTCTCTCTCTTTTTATTATCTCATAAATTGCTTAGCTTCCTTGGTAATTATTTTATTACCCTATTTACCCCCCAGGTTTCTACAATTGGTATCAAAGCCTTGTCTCTTGTTTTGGATTTACTTTCTAAGAGAGATACATGTCCACTAACCCTAGCCCTAACTCATTCCACAATGAGGGACACTCCACAAATAGACCTCCTATATTTGATGGTACTAACTATAACTACTGGAAAATTAGGATGAGCATTTACCTAAAATCTCTAGATTACGATCTGTGGGATTGTGTAGTAAAAGAGATTCCTAAATCTTCCATAGTTATTGAGGAAGTCAAGTCAGAGACTCTTAGAGAAAAACTCACCAAGAACGACAAAAAGGTTGCTAGCCGAGACGAAAAAGCTATGAATGCTCTCTATTGTGCTCTCGATAGCAGTGAATTTAATCGAATCTCTACTTGTAAAACTTCAAATAAAATTTGGAAACTTTTGGAAGTCACTCACGAGGGAACCTCTCAAGTGAAGGAATCAAAAATTAGTAGACTTACACAAGAATATGAATCCTTCAAGATGAAACAAGATGAGTCTTACTCGATTCGGTGAAATCATTAACCCTTTCTCTTCTTTTGGCAAGGAATATCCCACTCATGAAAAGATTAAAAAAATTCTCAGAGGTTTAACGAAGGGATGGAATCCCAAGGTCACCGCCATTATTGAAGGGAATGATCTAACAACTATGTCCCTAGAAACTCTCATGGGAAAGCTCATGACGCATAAAATTGACATGAAGGACCAAGAGGAATCCTCCATCCAAGAAAAAGAGAAGGAAAAGGCAAAGGAGAAGGAAAAATCTCTCGCTCTCAAGGCTATAAGGATCATCTCAAAAGACAGTTCCAATGATGAAGAAATTGCTCTCACCGCCAAACATTTTCGAAAGTTTCTCAAGTTCAACAAAGCAAATTGTACAAGACGGGACAACGATGAAGAACCCGCTTGTTACAACTGCAAGAGAACTGGACACATCAAGAAGGATTGTCCTATGGCAAAAAAAGAATCTGGCAGATACGAGAAGTCCAACAAAGGAATCTCATCTTCCAGAAAATATGCCAACACAAGCATATGGTGTGAAAACAATACTAGCGACTCCAACGACGACAAAAAGTGCAAGCATAATACAAATGTTTGCCTCATGGAAAATGAGGTAACAGATTACCTCTCTATGGATGCTTTTTCTTACAATGACTTAGAAAATGCTATTCTTGAATTACACGATGAACACAAGGTCATAAGAGGCAAGTATAAGAAATCTCTAAAAGAGATTGAAGCTCACAAACAAGAAATAGAAAGACTCTCTAACTCTATTCTTGATATAAAAGGAAAATCTCCTATTTCTAATACAGATGAGATAGAGTCTTTACGACAAACTCTACACGAGTCTCAAGATGTCATCAAGAAAAAGATGCTGAAATCCAATCTCTCAAAGAAGCATATGAATTTTCCATGCACAAGACTCTTGCTGTCACCCTTATTTCCCGTATTTCGTATTTATACTCGTAGATTGGATTTTGGCTTGTATTTTTAATTTTCTCGACTTGCAGAATTTTGGGTTTTCTCGTATTTCGGGTTTTGGTTCGGCTCGATTTTAATTGGTTTGGTTTGGTTATTTTGCATTGGAACCCCTTAACCTACTCTACACCCTCAAGAACACCACAACCACCCTCATTATATCCCACCTAACTTTTCTCTCTCCTCTTTATTTTCATTTACTTCTCCATCTTCTTCTTCTTCCTTCTTCCACACAACTCCTCAACCCATAGGCAAGTGCTTTTGGCCACCACATGAGAACCCCTTTTATTTGTCCATTAGATAGATTAGTTCACCATGAACAACATTAGAACTTGGAGTTTCTGGATTTGAAGCATGGATCTCCTTAGATCTAAACTTTCATGAATCTCAGTTTTCCTCGAATTTATTTCATAAACTTTGATTTTTGGCGTCTTTGAGGTTTCCATGTTGAGGAGAATCAAGTTTTACACAACTTTGGTCTTTGCAAAACCTGATTTCGTTTTCAATTGAAAGAGTTATAGATTTTTGCAAGTTTTTAGGGTGGGTGTTCTTCCTCTCGGACAGAGGTAGGAGAAGAACACAGCCTTTTCCTCCTGTTGGCCACGCGGCTCCCGCGTACGGCCTTTGTGTAGAGCTCCTGCGTAGTGTTGCTTGCGTAGAGCCCTTGCTTAGGGTCTTCTGCGTATTGCACCCTGCGTATTGCACTCTGCGTAGCCTCCCCTGCGTAGTGCCCCTCTCCGCCGCCAGCACGTGGCCTCCTCTCCCTTGTCCCCATCATGAGCCTTTGAGCCCCTACACGCACGCCCACGCGCGTGGGGCCCGCTGTTTTGGTTTTCGTGCAGCATAGCCCCTGCGTATGCTGGCCTGCGTACTGTGCATTGCGTATGCTGGCTTGCGTACTGCTCCCTTACGTATGGCCTGCGTATAGCCCCTGCGTATGCTGGCCTGCGTACTGTGCATTGCGTATGCTGGCTTGCGTACTGCTCCCTTGCGTATGGCCTACGTATAGCCCCTGCGTATGCTGGCCTGCGTACTGTGCATTGCGTATGGCTTGCGTACTGCTCCCTTGCGTATGGCCTGCGTATAGCCCCTGCGTATGCTGGCCTGCGTACTGTGCATTGCGTATGGCTTGCGTACTGCTCCCTTGCGTATGGCCTGCGTATAGCCCCTGCGTATGCTGGCCTGCGTACAGGACCTCTGGTGCCCGTTTGACCTTCAATAGCCATCTCGTTTTATTATGAATTGGAGCTTCTGATATTTTGTAACTCACAACACTACCTGGCCCGACTTGATACACTTTGGACACAACTTGGAGTTGATTTCCGTATTAATGGTCTTGGCTTATTTCTGGCTGGTTCCTTATGAATTGCAGATTTTAGCTTATCTTTTATAACTATCACCTGTAACCTGTAGTTCATCTTGCAATCTAGTAATCCTTAATATTAGTAACTTGTAACTTGTAACCTGTTAATCTTCAACCTGTATTTGTAACTGGATATTTGTAGCTTGCACTGGTATTTTCATACTGTATCTGCATACGAACCAACCAGACCTGGGCATGAAGTTCCCTTGACTTGACTTGATCATGGCCCGTAGCGGCGCACTCCCGACTTGGCATGACTTGATAACTTAACTTGACTTGACTTGGTATGACTTGGCTTCACTTGATAGTGGCCCGTGGCGGCGCACTCTTGACTCGACTTGACTTGTCTTGACACCGTGGGTGTACTACCTGTTGCTCTGTGCAAATCACTTGTCTTGTCTTGCATCATGTCTAAGGGGTGACTCCCTGGGTACCACGGCCAGGGACTCACACTAAAATTGGACTAGGTAATGAATAGACCAAATTAGAACATGGAGAATTCCCGGTCACAGGCAGTCTCGTTATCTGGAGGCATTAATGGACTTGTAGCTTGCCGACGAGTAGAGCACATTTCCAGCACACTGTCATGTGTTGCACCCTCTAAGTCACCTAAGGGTACATTTGTCTCCCGGGCGATGTACCCACCTATAACTCTCAACCCGCGGAAGGATAACTGGATGGTCTGCAGGGCTTGGGACTGGAAGTTTCTCACTTGCATCTTGTTAGTAATTAGGCTTGTGATAACCCTAGTTAGTTAAAGTAGTAAGCCGTAGTACTTGCTTGGCCGATTGTGAATGAATGGTGTCCAGCCCTGTCTAGAGTCTTGTCTAGCCCCTGTACCTGGAACTCTTGATCATGATTGTTTTACTTATCTCTAACGATAAATGGGTAGAGACAGTGAGCTATTCAGGCGAAGGGGTACAATCCCGGTCCTTGTTTGGTTTAAGGATTGTAACCTGGCTCCCGGAATGGTCCCACGTCCCTAGTCGTTTATCGCTCTGTGTACTTTATTTACTGGTACTTTTCCTTTTCTTCTTTATGTTTTGATATGCTGGCTTTGTTCTTATTTGTGGCCTCCCTTGTGGCACTTGCTCTTTCTGGGGTTTGACCCAGCTGGTTTTGTATGGCCAGATTTCGGAGCGGCTCCCGAGGATCTACCAAGCTTCCAGCCCAATGGTGACTAGACGGAACCCGGGCCAAGAGTGGGTTTTCCCTTTTTGTTTCACCCACTTATATGTAAATTTATTCTTTTGAGGCGTTTAGCCGACGAGCACCTGTTAGCTCGATGCACATTTACTTACTGTCTGCCTACGGGCTGTAAACATGATTAAACAATCCTAGGGTTGATCATGTATGACTGAACTCTTGCTAGTCCTATCATTTGTACGACTAGCTTCATGATCATCCAATATGTAATATTTGGGACGCCTTATATATATATATATTTGATGCTCTAAACATCTTGTAACTCTGTTAATTGCTGGAGATTGAGACAATAGGCTTGACCTTAAGAGACTGCTGGCTTGTAGTAAACCCTCATATCTAGACAGCCGTGACCGTATTGTTGAGATATATTCTATTTCAATATACGTAGCTGGCTGTGTCTGCCCCCGCTCTCCAGTATTCTGGTTCTGGGGCGTGACACGGTTTAAGTGGTGGCCCATGCAGGTCTTGGCATTCAAGAAATGTGAGGGTTTACCGAATAGATGTCTCAATCAGTATTCGCCCTTGATCTCTGCTCGTATCTTCAAATCCCTGAGATTCTTGACCTGATCACATGCTTGTATCATTGATCTGTCCTGGTCCTTTCCTTACTGTTCCCTATGTCATCTTCTTCAGCGGCATTACTCCCGGACCTGCCAACCAGCCAGAGGAAGCTCGACAAGCACTCCAGCGCCAGGAAGATCAAGCTCAGCACTCTGGAGTAGCCTCTCGAGTTATGCCTTCCGGAGGCCCGGAACCTCCAGTTCAGGCAGCTCCGCCCGTTCAACCAGCTAGACAGGATGAGGGACCTTTGGTAGGGCTTATCAGAGAACTGCTTGCATCCCAAGATCGTCGAGGCGACGCCTTGCACCAGGAAGTTCATGATGCACTAAACCGAGGAGGTCCCCAAGGAAATCAGGCGGCCAACATTTTCAAGCGCTTGAACCCTCCCTTCTTTGACGGCAGTGAAGATGCGATTGCCACGGATGCTTGGCTTCAGGATACCGAGGTGGTTCTAGAAGCAGCTAGGACACCTGATAATGATAAGGTGGCGGTGGTACGCCTGCAGTTGTTAGACTTGGCTCGCGATTGGTGGGCAGCTCAGGCCATGGGGTTAGCAACACCAGTCACTTGGGCGACGTTCAGAGAGAGGTTTCAGACAAAGTACTTCGATGCGGTGGCACGGTACGACCTGCAGACCAGATTCACCAACTTGAAGCAAGGAGGCAGGACGGTCGATGGCTATGCGACCGAGTTTTCTAGACTGAGTAGGTTCGCCCCCACCTTGGTGGCAACCGAGTTCGATAGGGCTCAGCGGTTCCAGCAGGGACTGCATTTGGAGATATTATTGGCTGTGGAACAGTTCGAGCACCAGACGTTCGATGCAGTATTGAAAGCAGCAAGGAGGCATGAGTATACCTCCCGGAGAATTGTGGACAGGACCGGAGGCAGGAAGCGGTCCCATAACCAGATGCACCAATCTTCAGCTCCAGCCCCGGCAGCTAGGGGTATAACCATTGGAACTCCGAGGCGGGCGGCCTCAGTGACGTCGGTTCAGCATTCGACCCCGACGTACCCGCAGCAGCAGAAGCAGAAGCAGTCTTCCGCGGTAGGATGTTCTCATTGCGGGAAGCCGGGCCATGTAGTGGCAGAGTGTCGTAGGGCACAGGGATTGTGCCTGGCTTGTGGAGAAGCAGATCATAAGATAGGGGCCTGCCCGAATAGGGGAGGTCCATCCTCATCCAACCTTTCTAGTTCTTCGGTGAGGGGACCAGCCCCAGTTCCAGTCCCGCAGCAGCAGCAACAGCAGTACCCGAGGCCATTGGCGCCCCAGGCCCAGGCCTTTCAACAGCAGAACCAGCAGCAGTTCACCCAGGCTCCAGCACAGAGCCGACAGAGGGGTTTCCAGCAGAGGGGACCCGCAGCTAGAGGTCAGGCTATGATGATGACCATGGAAGAAGAAGTTGCACCAGGTAAGGTAGTGGCAGGTACTATTCTCGTCAACACCTTTCCAGCATCCGTATTATTTGATTCTGGTGCATCGCATTCATTCATGTCTGCACGATTCACGACACGGATAGGGTTGGAGCCCGAGTCATTATCAGTGAGGCTCAATATACTTACTGGTAATGGTCTTGTGGGAGTAGATCGAGTGTTCTCCTCGTGTCGGATCGTAGTTAGCGGTAGAGAATTCCCCGCTAGATTCATAGAATTCCCTATGGCGGACTATGATATAGTCCTAGGCATGGATTGGTTGAGGAACCATTATGCTAGGATAGACTGCCATGTTGGCAGAGTTGTCTTTAGTATTCCCGGAGAGCCAGAGTTTTCATTTACCAGAGGCACAGTAGAGCCATCTCCTCCAGTATTGCGGATGGCAGTAGCAGCAGTGCAGTTGCCCCGGATAGTTGAAGAGTTTCCAGATGTCTTCCCAGAGGAACTTCCAGGGATGCCACCAGAGCGAGAGATCGAGTTCACCATTGACTTGATTCTCGGGACAGCACCAGTATCAGAGCGAGTCTACAGAATGGCGCCTTCAGAGTTGGAAATTTTGTACAAGATGATTGAAGAACTCAGGACCAAGGGATTCATTCGTGCAAGTGGATCGCCTTGGGGAGCCCCGATGCTTCTTGTGAAAAAGAAGGATGGTACGTCCAGGCTATGTGTTGATTATCGTACCTTGAACTCAGTGACAATCAAGAACAGATACCCTCTTCCAAGGGTAGATGATTTGTTTGATCAACTCAAAGGGGCTTCAGTTTTCTCGAAGATAGACTTACGGTCAGGATATCACCAGATCAGAGTCAGAGAGCAGGACATCCCGAAGACGGCGTTCAGATCTAGGTACGGGCATTGGAAGTTTCTAGTTATGCCCTTTGGAGCGACCAATGCGCCGGCAGTGTTCATGGACCTTATGAACCGTATTTTCATGCCTTACTTGGATCAGTTTGTGATAGTATTCCTTGATGACATCCTGGTCTACAGCAAGAGTGAGGCGGAGCATGAGCAGCATCTCCGTGTGGTTCTTCAGATTCTCAGAGAGCACCAGTTGTACGCCAAGTTCAGTAAATGCGAGTTCTGGCTCGATCGCATTTCATACTTGGGTCACATCATTACCAGAGGAGGAGTGGAAGTGGATCCCCAGAAGATTGTGGCTATCGAGTCATGGCCAGTACCCAGTTCAGTGGCAGAAGTTCGCAGCTTTCTTGGATTGGCCGGCTACTACCGGCGGTTCGTCTCTGATTTTGCAAGGATTTCAGCGCCGATGACCCAGTTGACCCGCAAGGATGTGCCGTTCGTTTGGACAGCAGAATGTCAGGAATCATTTGAGAAGTTGAAGCGAGGTTTGATAACGGCTCCCATTCTCACCCTTCCAGATGGGACCGGAGGATTCACAGTTTATTGCGACGCTTCAGGCAGAGGATTGGGATGTGTTTTGATGCAGCATGGGAAGGTAATTGCTTATGCGTCACGTCAACTCCGTGATCATGAAAAGAATTACCCGACCCACGACTTGGAGCTAGCAGCAGTAGTGTTTGCACTTAAGTTGTGGAGGCACGACTTGTACGGAGACAGAGTGGAGATATTTACTGATCATAAGAGCCTGAAGTATGTTTTCACCCAGAAGGATCTTAATATGCGGCAGAGAAGATGGCTCGAGCTACTGGTGGACTATGATATGGACTTGCAGTATCATCCAGGGAAAGCCAATGTTGTAGCAGATGCGTTGAGCCGGAGAGCCGGAGTCTACCTTCTAACGGCGCAACCAGAGCTATTGGCAGATCTTCAAAAGATGGGAATTGAAGTGATTCTCCCTTCCAATGTGGCCTTGATGGCCAGCCTACAGATACAGTCCACCATAGTTGAGAGGATCCGGACAGCACAATTAACAGATTCCAAGATTCAGCGGCTCAGAGCAGAGTGCGAGGCAGGGAGAAGGCCAGAGTTATGTATTCATGAGGATGGTACACTTCGACATGGCACACGTCTTTGTGTACCCAGCAGAGATATCAGACAGGAAGTCATGGCAGAGGCTCACAGTTCGCAGTATTCCATTCACCCAGGCGGCACAAAGATGTACAGAGATATTCGTCAGCACTTTTGGTGGAATGGTATGAAGAAGAAGATAGCTCGGTATGTCTCCCGATGTTTGGTTTGCCAACAAGTCAAGGCTGAACATCAGAGGCCAGCTGGACTTCTTCAACCTTTACCGATCCCAGAATGGAAATGGGAACACATAACCATGGATTTCGTGACTGGGTTACCCAGATCTCCGGCAGGCAGAGATGCTATTTGGGTCATTGTGGACAGGCTTACCAAGGTGGCACACTTTTTTCCCTTTAGAGTTGGACAGTCGACGGCACAGCTAGCAGAGATGTATCTCAGGCAGATCGTCCGACTTCACGGAGTGCCAGTCAGCATAGTATCAGACAGGGATACGAGATTCACATCACACTTCTGGCGCAGTCTTCATCAAAGTTTGGGGACTCGTCTCAAGTTCAGCTCAGCGTATCATCCGCAGACAGATGGGCAGTCAGAGCGTACTATACAAACTCTCGAAGATATGTTACGGTCGTGTACCCTTGACTTCGGAGGTTCGTGGGAGGATCACCTGCACCTGGTGGAATTCTCGTACAACAATAGTTTCCAGGCCAGTATCCAGATGGCACCCTTCGAGGCTCTGTATGGCAGGAAATGCAGATCCCCGTTAGCATGGGACGATATCGGAGAGAGGCAGATGCTCGGTCCAGAACTGATTTCTCAGACGGTTGAAGTGGTCAGGAAGGTCAGAGATCACATCCGAGTTGCTCAGGACCGCCAGCGCCATTGGGCCGATGCTCATCGGCGACCCTTAGAATTTGCCGTCGGCGACCATGTATTCCTTAGGATCTCGCCTACCCGCGGCGTCATTCGTTTTGGCGTACGGGGAAAGCTTAGTCCTAGGTATATAGGGCCGTTTGATATTCTGGAGCGAGTAGGCGATGTGTCCTATCGTCTCGCTCTTCCGTCGTCACTAAGTGAGGTACATGATGTATTCCATGTATCCCAATTAAGACGGTACATTCCGGACCCGAGCCATATCCTAGATCATTCGGAATTGGTTGTTGGTACCAACCTTTCGTATGAGGAGAGGCCCGTGTCTATATTGGACCGGAGAGAAAAGACGCTCAAGAACAAGACTATTAACTTAGTCCGTGTTGCTTGGGGTCATCACTCTCTAGGTGAGTCAACGTGGGAGCGTGAGGACGACATCCGATCGCGATATCCCTACCTGTTTGACTCGTGAGGTATAATGTCTTTCTTATGCCTTACGTTTTCCCTTCCTTGCTTGCATTGTATGGTTGTATGATTGAACTGCTTAGTGTAGCTTGTCTGTGCTTAGTATAGCTTGTTGTGGCAATCTCTAGCTCCTTGATTAAATTCCAAGGACGGAATTCTTTGAAGGTGGGTAGAGTTGTCACCCTCATTTCCCGTATTTCGTATTTATACTCGTAGATTGGATTTTGGCTTGTATTTTTAATTTTCTCGACTTGCAGAATTTTGGGTTTTCTCGTATTTCGGGTTTTGGTTCGGCTCGGTTTTAATTGGTTTGGTTTGGTTATTTTGCATTGGAACCCCTTAACCTACTCTACACCCTCAAGAACACCACAACCACCCTCATTATATCCCACCTAACTTTTCTCTCTCCTCTTTATTTTCATTTACTTCTCCATCTTCTTCTTCTTCCTTCTTCCACACAACTCCTCAACCCATAGGCAAGTGCTTTTGGCCACCACATGAGAACCCCTTTTTTTTGTCCATTAGATAGATTAGTTCACCATGAACAATATTAGAACTTGGAGTTTCTGGATTTGAAGCATGGATCTCCTTAGATCTAAACTTTCATGAATCTCAGTTTTCCTCGAATTTATTTCATAAACTTTGATTTTTGGCGTCTTTGAGGTTTCCATGTTGAGGAGAATCAAGTTTTACACAACTTTGGTCTTTGCAAAACCTGATTTCGTTTTCAATTGAAAGAGTTATGGATTTTTGCAAGTTTTTGGGGTGGGTGTTCTTCCTCTCGGACAGAGGTAGGAGAAGAACACAGCCTTTCCCTCCTGTTGGCTACGCGGCTCCCGCGTACGGCCTTTGCGTAGAGCTCCTGCGTAGTGTTGCTTGCGTAGAGCCCTTGCTTAGGGTCTTCTGCGTATTGCACCCTGCGTATTGCACTCTGCGTAGCCTCCCCTGCGTAGTGCCCCTCTACGCCGCCAGCACGTGGCCTCCTCTCCCTTGTCCCCATCATGAGCCTTTGAGCCCCTACACGCACGCCCACGCGCGTGGGGCCCGCTGTTTTGGTTTTCGTGCAGCATAGCCCCTGCGTATACTGGCCTGCATACTGTGCATTGCGTATGCTGGCTTGCGTACTGCTCCCTTGCGTATGGCCTGCGTATAGCCCCTGCGTATGCTGGCCTGCGTACTGTGCATTGCGTATGCTGGCTTGCGTACTGCTCCCGTGCGTATGGCCTGCGTATAGCCCCTGCGTATGCTGGCCTGCGTACTGTGCATTGCGTATGGCTTGCGTACTGCTCCCTTGCGTATGGCCTGCGTATAGCCCCTGCGTATGCTGGCCTGCGTACTGTGCATTGCGTATGGCTTGCGTACTGCTCCCTTGCGTATGGCCTGCGTATAGCCCCTGCGTATGCTGGCCTGCGTACAGGACCTCTGGTGCCCGTTTGACCTTCAATAGCCCTCTCGTTTTATTATGAATTGGAGCTTCTGATATTTTGTAACTCACAACACTACCTGGCCCGACTTGATACACTTTGGACACAACTTGGAGTTGATTTCCGTATTAATGGTCTTGGCTTATTTCTGGCTGGTTCCTTATGAATTGCAGATTTTAGCTTATCTTTTATAACTATCACCTGTAACCTGTAGTTCATCTTGCAATCTAGTAATCCTTAATATTAGTAACTTGTAACTTGTAACCTGTTAATCTTCAACCTGTATTTGTAACTGGATATTTGTAGCTTGCACTGGTATTTTCACACTGTATCTGCATACGAACCAACCAGACCTGGGCATGAAGTTCCCTTGACTTGACTTGATCATGGCCCGTAGCGGCGCACTCCCGACTTGGCATGACTTGATAACTTAACTTGACTTGACTTGGTATGACTTGGCTTCACTTGATAGTGGCCCGTGGCGGCGCACTCTTGACTCGACTTGACTTGTCTTGACACCGTGGGTGTACTACCTGTTGCTCTGTGCAAATCACTTGTCTTGTCTTGCATCATGTCTAAGGGGTGACTCCCTGGGTACCACGGCCAGGGACTCACACTAAAATTGGACTAGGTAATGAATAGACCAAATTAGAACATGGAGAATTCTCGGTCACAGGCAGTCTCGTTATCTGGAGGCATTAATGGACTTGTAGCTTGCCGACGAGTAGAGCACATTTCCAGCACACTGTCATGTGTTGCACCCTCTAAGTCACCTAAGGGTACATTTGTCTCCCGGGCGATGTACCCACCTATAACTCTCAACCCGCGGAAGGATAACTGGATGGTCTGCAGGGCTTGGGACTGGGAGTTTCTCACTTGCATCTTGTTAGTAATTAGGCTTGTGATAACCCTAGTTAGTTAAAGTAGTAAGCCGTAGTACTTGCTTGGCCGATTGTGAATGAATGGTGTCCAGCCCTGTCTAGAGTCTTGTCTAGCCCCTGTACCTGGAACTCTTGATCATGATTGTTTTACTTATCTCTAACGATAAATGGGTAGAGACAGTGAGCTATTCAGGCGAAGGGGTACAATCCCGGTCCTTGTTTGGTTTAAGGATTGTAACCTGGCTCCCGGAATGGTCCTACGTTCCTAGTCGTTTATCGCTCTGTGTACTTTATTTACTGGTACTTTTCCTTTTCTTCTTTATGTTTTGATATGCTAGCTTTGTTCTTATTTGTGGCCTCCCTTGTGGCACTTGCTCTTTCTGGGGTTTGACCCAGCTGGTTTTGTATGGCCAGATTTCGGAGCGGCTCCCGAGGATCTACCAAGCTTCCAGCCCAATGGTGACAACTAGACGGAACCCGGGCCAAGAGTGGGTTTTCCCTTTTTGTTTCACCCACTTATATGTAAATTTATTCTTTTGAGGCGTTTAGCCGACGAGCACCTGTTAGCTCGATGCACATTTACTTACTGTCTGCCTACGGGCTGTAAACATGATTAACAAATCCTAGGGTTGATCATGTATGACTGAACTCTTACTAGTCCTATCATTTGTACGACTAGCTTCATGATCATCCAATATGTAATATTTGGGACGCCTTATATATATATATATTTGATGCTCTAAACATCTTGTAACTCTGTTAATTGCTGGAGATTGAGACAATAGGCTTGACCTTAAGAGACTGCTGGCTTGTAGTAAACCCTCATATCTAGACAGCCGTGACCGTATTGTTGAGATATATTCTATTTCAATATACGTAGCTGGCTGTGTCTGCCCCCGCTCTCCAGTATTCTGGTTCTGGGGCGTGACACTTGCTGCTAACCAAAGGGAATATGCTACCTCTATTAAGTATAATGACCTTCTTGCAAATGGCAAGGAACAAATTGAGAGAAATCTGGCTCACACTAAGCCACAAAGGCACACTAACACTAGTCATATGCCTCACACTCACAAGAATGCATCACATAAATCTTATTCTAATCAAGTGCATACACAAAAAGGTCCTCTTAAGAAAAAGAACACTTCACATCATGCCTTCTACTATCATCATAGCACTCATGTGAAAATACCTCATACACCTAGTCACTCACTGTCCTCTAGATCTACTACACCTATGATATGTCCCTATTGTGGCCTCCTTGGACACACTTCTTATTATTGTCAAATGAGAAAGTATGTTGATATGAGAATGTTTAAATGAGTTCCTAAGACTAACAATCAAGGACCCAAACGTTCTTGGGTACCAAAGTCTTCATCTTCAACTTGTGTTGTAGGTGAACCCTCCTTCGCATGCTAAAAGTAAATGGATCCTCGATAGCGGTTGTTCACGGCACATGACCGGTGACGCTTCTCTCTTCGCAATGCTATCGATGAAGAAAGGACATGTTTCCTTCGGCAATAATCTAAAGGAGTATATTATAGGAAATGGTAATACTGGCTCCCCTCCTTATCCATGTATTAAAAATGCTTGCTGTGTTACAAATCTCAAGAACAACCTTCTTAGCATTAGTCATCTTACGGATAATAGTTATGATATTAAGTTTGTTAAACATAAATGCTTCATCACCGATAGCACTATTGGATCTGCTGTGTATGAAGGCATTAGAGAAAATAATATCTATGTTCTTTATCTTGTTGAGAGCACTAACAATGACGGATGCTTAGTAGCAAAGAATGACGAAAGTTGGCTTTGGCATATGAGACTTGGGCATGCTAACATAGATACCATCTCCCGACTCGCCACCAAGAAGCTCGTAAGAGGACTTCCAAGCATCTCGTTCAAAAAGGATATGGCATGTGAAGAATGCGAGAAAAGTAAGTTGACCAAATCTTCCTTCAAATCCATCAACTCAGTAAGTACTACTAGACCACTTCAACTCATTCATATGGATTTATTCGGTCCTAGTAGATTAGCTAGTCTTGGTGGTAAACTTTATGCATTTGTTTTGGTTAACGATTTCTCCAGATTTACTTGGGTCATTTTTCTTGCAAACAAAAGTGATACTTCTCGTGAATTTGTTGGTTTTTGTAAACGTGTTCAAAATAAGAAAGGCATTATGATTAACAAGATTAGAAGTGATCATGGGGGAGAATTTGATAATGCCGATTTTAAAAGATTTTGTAAAAAGAATGGTTTTGGTTATGATTTTGCTTGTCCTAGAACTCCATAACAAAACAGAGTTATGGAAAGAAAGAACAGAACCCTTGACGATATCGCAAGGGTCATGTTAAACCAATATAAGCTTCCCCAATACTTTTGGACGCAGGCCGTTAATACGGCATGTTATGTTATAAATAGAGTCTTGATTCGACCTATTTCTAAAAAAACTCCATATGAGCTTTGGATTGACAAAATTTTCTCTATTGAATATTTTAAAGTTTTTGGATGCAAATGTTTATTTTGAACACCAATGATAACCTAGGTAAATTCGAAGAAAAAGCCCATCAAGGTATCTTTCTTGGTTACTCTATGCATAGCAAAGGTTTCTGTGTCTTTAACAAAAGAAGTCTTGTTGTCGAAGAGTCAATAAATATCTCTTTTGATGAACTTAACACTTCTACATCCTCCTCCTCCAATGATGTTGATGACATCTCATTTGGTTTGGAAAACTCCTATCTTGGAGATACTAGCACTTCCTCATCTAACAATGAAGTTGAGCCTACTCCACCCGAAAGTTCTCCACCAATCGAGCCTCCTCCAGAGGATCTTCCAAAGGAATGGAGATTTGTCCCTCATCATCCAAAGGTGCTTATTATTGGTGACCCTTCGTCAAGGGTTAGCACTAGAGCCGCAACACGTGATCTTTGTGCAAATGTGGCTTTTATTTCCCAAATATAGCCGAAAAATGTTAATGATGCTTTCAATGATAAATTTTGGATGATTGCCATGTAAGAAGAGCTAAATCAATTTGAGCGAAAAATATTTGGGAACTTGTTCCCAAAGCCCACAATTATCCTATTATTGGGACAAAGTGGGTATTTCGAAATAAACTTAATGAAGATGGTTTCGTCACTCGTAGCAAAGTCCGATTGGTTGCTTAAAGCTATAACCAATAGGAAGGCATTGATTACGAAGAAACTTATGCTCCGGTTGCTCATCTTGAATCCATTAGGATGCTTTGCGCTTTTGCTTGTTTCAATAATTTTAAGCTTTTTCAAATGGATGTCAAAAGTACCTTTTTAAACGGTGTTATTAAAGAGGAAGTTTATGTTAAGCAGCCTCCCGGTTTTGAGGATTTTAAATTTCCTGATCATGTTTTCAAACTTCACAAAGCCTTATATGGCCTCAAACAAGCTCCTCTTGCTTGTTATGAGCGTCTTAGCTCTTTTTTTATTTCTCACAATTTTTCTAAGGGCAAAGTTGACACAACACTTTTTATCAAGTCTCTTAATGGGACACTTCTATCAGTCCAGTTGATGATATTATTTTTTGTTTCACTAACAAGATATTGTGTCAAGAATTTGCCAAAGTTATGCAGGAGGAATTTGAAAAGAGTATGATGGAAGAACTTTCATTCTTTCTTGGTTTACAAATCAAACAAGGACCTCAAGGAACATTCATCAATCAAGCAAAATATATAAAGGACCTTCTCAAACGCTTTGAGCTAGATTCATCCAAAATAATGAGAACTCTTATGGCCACCACGACTAAGCTTGATCAAGATGAAAGTGGCATTTCGGTCGACATACGTAAGTATCGAGGTATGATAGATAGCTTGCTTTACTTAACCGCCAGTCGTCCCGACATTATGTTTAGTGTTTGCTTATGTGCACGATATCAAGCGAATCCCAAAAAATCTCACTTATGTGTCGTTAAGCACATTTTTTGGTATCTCAAGGGTACCATTAACATGGGCCTTTGGTATCCAAAGTCCACATCCTTTGAGCTCATCGGCTACTCGGATGCAGACTTTGCTGGATGCAAGATTGACCGAGAAAGTACTAGCGGCACATGCCATTTCTTATAAAAATCCTTAGTATCATGGTTTAGCAAGAAACAAAACTTTGTCGCTATTTCTACTACAGAAGCAGAATACATAGTGTTCGGGTGTTGTTGTGCACAAATTCTTTGGATAACACAAACACTAGTAGATTATGGTATTTTCTCTAATAGTATCTCTATCAAATGTGATAATACTAGCTCCATTAATTTTACTAAAAATTTGATTTGTCACTCTCGCACCAAACATATTGAGATTAGACATCACTTTTTACGGGATCATCAACTCAAGGGAGACATTCATCTGGAATTTGTCGACACTGACCATCAACTTGCTGAAATTTTTACCAAACCTCTTGCTGAAGATCGTTTCACCTTTATTTGTCGCAAAATTGGCCTCCTGGACAAATCCTTATGATATCTGTTTCTCAGTTTTTGGATTATCCGAATGATTTTCACAGAAATCTGCCGGATAATCCGATCAATTCCAGCAGCTTTTTGAAATCCCACACTGGATTTTTTGCCGATTTTTCGCGGAAATCCGTCAGATTTTCTGCATTAAATTTTACTGCACTTTTCTACGCTGATAGTTGGTCCTCTTTAATGCGACGTGGCCCCTCACCTACCCGTATTTACTTCGAACTTATCGTATTCCGGATTTTCTGCCAGTTTTTTGCCATTTTTTGTCGGATTTCTCGGTTTCGGTGCACAGTTTCAGAAAATAAAGCATCACACCCCTCTCTTCCTCTCTATCCATCCTTCTTTTTTTTATGAAATGCCATGGCTCCTCACTTACCCTCCCAAAACCACCCCTTCCTCCCTATAAACTCCCTCTCTTTTACTCTCCCCTTCCTTCACTACACTGTTTTACTCTCCTATCTCCTTCATCTCCTCCTTCCTCCCATGGCTTCTCATAGCAAGAGCCCCCGCAATGAATTCGGCACCTCCTCCGCTCCTCCACCATCTGCGGCCCTATTCCGTCCTTCTACTACTCAAGGCTTCAATCTGTCATAACCCGTACCCGCTTTTCGGGACCGAGAGCATGAGCAAGCCATCTACGTATCAAGCGGACTCCAGTCCGACTCGAGTACATATAAGCTGTCAAGATTCATGGTATCATGGCTAATATGATAATCTACAGTATATCTCAATCCACAAGAATATATAAGACAAGAATGAACAAGTATGGGTCGTGGTCTGCAGTCCACTAGCATATATGTCCGATTAGACTCCAAGAATAATATGAGTCTATAAAGCTAAGCAGATAAGCATGATATATCATAAAAGCACAAGAAAGATAGTAAATCAATAACACTAACAAAATACCTGAATCATGCAGATGAAGTCAACTACCACATGCTCAGCTAACTAACTCCGTGCAATCAGCTACCCGAAGAGATCATCAGGTCCTCAGAGGACTAGCAAGATACATAAAACATGCCTACTAATATGACAGTAAATAACATGTATGGAGGATAAGAAAAGAAGAACATCTAAGGACGATGATGAAGAAAAAATAGGCAACTCTAGAGGGGGTGAATAGAGTTTATGACAATAATGTCCAATTAAAAATTAACTCTTTTACCGACAGTAAATAATCAGAGTAAATGCGGAAATAATAAAGAGCGAGAAAGCATACGCAAACACAGCCGATTTTAACCTGGTTTCCTCGTGGAGGACTAGTCTAGGCTTGAGAACTCTAGCTCGGGATTAAATCCACTATTTGTGAAATAGTAGTTACACCCCGTGCCTTTTCTTCAGAAGAGCACGTCAACTTCTTACAGAGATCGCAGTGGCGATACTTGGAATTTTCCAAGCGACTTCTTGAACTCTTGCACAAACTCCTAACTAAAAAGTACTGAGCACTTTGAGGCTTAGAGAGCTTGTGGCTAGTAGATGAGAATGGTATGGCTTGTATGTATGGCTTGTACAAGGATTTAGAGATAAGAGAAGAGAAGATTGGATGAATGAAAATGAGATAATTTAAGGCCTATTTATAAGATTTTAGGTAGGCAAAATTCGGCCAAAATTCTGGATCAAATTCAAAATTTTGGCTGTTGGACAACTAGCATCCAGCCAACCCTAAAAATTAGGGTCCTAGATTTTAGGGGACAGAATTCGGCCCGAACTCTGTCTCCATGAGATAGAACTGGTCCAGAGGGCTAATGGGCTACTTTAATTTTTGTAGAGCTTTTCGTTTGTGGTATAGGTATAGGTATAGGTTAAGTCCCAAATTGCTCAGTACGACTTAGTTTATATATATCTAGACTCAAGAAAAGTGTAAAATACAGACTCAAAACTTTGAGCACTGCAGGTACGAGCCGTCGTCCGTCTTGCACTGAGTTCAGTCTTCATGTGTCGTATTAAAATATTACAAGTATCATATCATCAATTGTATCAATATTTGGTTGACTGTGATTTTGTGTCAACAATCTCCTCCATATTGATAATTGACAAAATGTTATTTGTATATTCAATGTTCATACCTGGACACATTAAATAGCAGTAGCGTAGCTCCCCCGTAATCAGTACAGAGCTAGCAATAGCTCTCCCGTAAACATTACGACATTCATGTTGTCCTGATAAATACATTCTTTTCCAAAGCACAGATACACAATGCTAGAAAATATGATAAATATAGCAAAATATTTCTCCCCCTTTTGGCATTTATCAAACAACCAGAAATAATAACTGGCAAGCACACCAAAAAATAATAGAATAAACTGCATTTAACTGATAAACTGTATAAAATGTCTCAAGAGTCACATATAATAGAGAATGCTAATACAACCAAAGTGCAAAAAAAAAACTACATCAACTAAAAATCCAAAAAGCATAAACGAAGATCTTCAGCTGCAGCAGCAAGTAGAAATCCACATCCATCACGGAGCTCGTGAAGGCCCAGCATTGTCGAATGGATCAGTGAAGGAACGATGAGGGCCCATGAAAGCCGCATCCGAATCCAGGTAGCGGATAACCCAATGGTCATTGATACGGTATCCATCGCGAGCAGGGTCCCGCTCCATAGGAATAGGCATAGAAGGATGCCGGGACATAGAGTACCGAATATCGTGTAGTGAGTTGCTGATGGCACTCATCTACAGGGTAGTACGGTAGTCAAGCTGTGTCCAGCAATCATCTTCTAAACTTAATCGATCGTGAAGCATAGTCTGTAATGACTCAAGAGTAGCAGGAGGAGGAGGCGCATCCTGTCCAAGAGCAAGAGCGTCAAGCTGATCGTCAGAGTGCTCAGATGCAGCAGGTGAGCCAACCGCCGCCTGAAGCCGTCGTGCCTTAGATAGAAAGGCAGGGCAAGTATGAATTGGCACTCATCAAGAGGGACATAAAAGGCACGAAAGACCATAGGAAGATAAAGAGCATAAACCAAGGATCTTCGCTTCTTCCTAGCATTAATCATCCAGTCCATCATGGTACGTGGAAGATTAAAAGGAACATGAAAATATAGGTGATACAAAGCAGAGATTTCAAAGTATGTAACCGCATCAGTCGATCCCGCTTTGGGCAGAGCCGTGTTAAAAATAATGTGATAAAGTTCATAGAAGTTAGGATTGAGAAACTTGGCGAGAAGCTTGTGTGGACGTGTGTTAGGGGTATACAAATCGTCCTTAAAGCTTTCTAGGGATGACCCATCGGGGCATTGAAACTTACGAGCTTCGACAAGTTTCTCCAATAAGTTTAGCTCTGGAATTTTAAGGTATTCGGCCAAGTCAAAATCATCAAAAGAAATATCAATGCCAGCAACACGTGAATATAGACGTGTATCATCATGAGTAAGATTGCAAAAAAAATATTTGGATGGCATTGAGATAAATAACAGAATTTGTAGTGACAAGTTCATCAAGACATAGATCATGAAATAATAAATCATATTGTGAAAAGATGGTGAAATTAATTGGATGACCCGCGTACACGGGACATGATCGAAAATCACTAAACCACTTATTGGAAGCATCTAGTGACACAAATATTCAGTCATCATAAGTGTTGGGGTCGAATGGACGAGGTGGATTAAACAACGGTTGAATGGGTTGTTGGTTAGGTTGTTCAATGGGTTCTTCAACACGAGGAGGAGCATTCGAAGTGGACGTACCCTCGGTTCAATGCCTCTTTCCTCTATTAAACAACTTGGGAGCCATGAATAATGAAAAAAATTGAAGAAATTGAGATGGAGAGAAGTGTGAAAAATGAGTGAGACTAAAAGTAATAAAATAATGGATGGATGCATGTACAAAATTTAGAAGTCCAAAGAGAATAGCAACAAGCGAAAGCAAAAAAAAAATGAAGTTTGAAAATTTGAATTTAGCATGTGATAAATAAAAGTATACCATGTAATAAACAAGGAATTATGCCACGATTCAATATTTTGAAGCTGACATGGGTTAGCTGCAGGGACCGGATCCCAGCTAGCGGTAGTCCTGAGGACTAGTGCATCATGTCGCTTAGGCTTTTACGCCTTGTTGTCAGAAGGACCGTTTCGGCTTGTACCCATAGCAATTTCATCATAAAGAATCAAGACATAATCGATATTTATGCAGGTTACTTTAATGAATAACAGCTTCATCTAAAATTCCTAGTTCACGACAAAGAAAGTTGAAATGCTCTTCGGATAGTGGTTTTGTAAAAAAATTTGCTAGCTGATGATCTGTGTCAATAAACTCTAAGTTAATAGTGCCATTTTGCTGGTGATCATGCAAAAAGTGGTGACGTATTTCAATGTGTTTCGTGCGTGACATATAGGATTCTTAGTGAGATTGATGGCACTAGTGTTGTCACAGAATATAGTAATGTGCATATAATAAAGGTTGTAGTCTTCAAGGGTTTGCTTTATCTATAGAATTTTTATACAACAACGACCAGCTGTAATATATTCAGCTTCTGTTGTGGACAGTGCGACAGAATTCTGCTTCTTGCTAAACCAAGGGACTAGAGCCTTGCTTAATAAATGACACGTGCCACTTGTAATTTTACGGTCGACTTTGTATCCCGCAAAATTAGCATCCGAATAACCAATAAAGTCAAAGGATGTGAATTTGGGATACCATAAGCCCACTGTAACAGTACCTTTAAGGTATCGAAAGATAGGCTTAACGACGGACATGTGTGATTCCTTAGGACTAGCTTGATAGCGAGCACACAGGCAAACACTAAACATAATATCGGGACGACTAGCAGTTAAGTAAAGTAAACTATCAATTATACCTTGATACTTACGTTGGTCAACAGGTTTGTCGCTTTCATCAGGTTTCAGCTTGGTCGAAGTAGCCATAGGGGTGCTGATTGGTTTGACGTTGTCAAGATCAAATTTCTTCAGCATATTATTTGTATATTTAGACTGGCTGATGAAAGTTCCTTGCGAAGTTTGTTTGACTTGCAATCCAAGGAAGTAGGTGAGCTCCCCCATCATGCTCATCTCAAATTCGTTCTGCATACACTTAGCAAAATCTTGGCAAATATTTTTATTAGTAGAACCGAATATGATATCATCTACATAGATTTGTACTAAAAGAATAGCATTTTGAAAACTTTTGATAAACATTGTAGTATCAATTTTTCCTTTTGAAAAACCTTTTTCAAGCAAGAAATTGCTTAGGCGTTCATACCAAGTTCGAGGGGCTTGTTTAAGGCCATATAGCGCTTTCTTGAGTTTGAAAACATGGTCGAGAAATTTGTGATTTTCAAAACCAGGGGGTTGTTTTACAAAAACTTCCTCCATAATAAATCCATTTAGAAAAGCACTTTTAACATCCATTTGAAACAGTTTAAAATTTTAAAAGTTAGCAAATGCGCAAAGTATCCGAATGGATTCCAGTCTTGCAACAGGAGCATACGTCTCATCGTAGTCGATACCTTCCTCTTGGTTGTATCCTTGAGCTACTATACGAGATTTGTTGCATGTAACTGAACCATCTTCATTTACTTTGTTTCGAAAAACCCATTTAGTACCAACAATTGAGTGATTGGCCGGCCTAGGAACAAGTTCCCAGACTTGGCTCCTCTCGAATTGGTTGAGTTCCTCTTGTATGGCAGAAATCCAAAATTTATCATTGAAAGCTTCTAAAACATTTTTAGGCTCAATTTGGAAAATGAAGGCAGTGCTAGAAATGGAGTCTCTTAATGATGATCGAGTACTTACTCCGCGTGAAACCTCACATATTACCAAATTTTCTGGATGTGACGGCTTGAAAGAGAATTTCTTTGGCAAGCCCTCCAGATAATTGGTTTCGGTGGTGGTATTCATTGGAGTAGACGTTGATGGCTCAATATCATCATCAAGAGTAGCTGCTGCACTGTTATCCTCATCAAAAATCACATTGGTAGACTCTTCCACTATTAATGAGCGTTTGTTGAACACTCTATATCCCTTGCTCTTGGCAGCATAGCCAAGGAAAATACCTTCGTCAGCTTTGGCATCAAATTTGCCTAAGTTGTCTTTGGTGTTAAGGATAAAACATCGACAACCAAAAACTCTAAAATATGAGACATTTGGAGTTCTTCCAAACCAAAGCTCATAGGGTGTTTTCTTTGTAATAGGACGAATGAGCACCCTATTTAAAATATGGCACGCTGTACTGACAGCTTCATCCCAAAAATATTTCGAAAGTGAAAACTTATTCAACATGACTCTAGCCATATCGCCCAGAGTCCTATTCTTCCGCTCCACAACACCATTTTGTTGAGGAGTTCTTGGACAAAAAACTCATAATCAAAACCATTTGAATAACAAAACTTTTCAAAATTAGTATTTTTGAATTCGCCTCCATGATCACTTCGGATTCGAGTAATCATGTAGCCTTTTTCGTTTTGAACCTTCTTAACAAAAATTTTGAAAACAGAAATAGCATCACTTTTGCTCGAAAGAAAGAAAACCCAAATGAATCTAGAAAAGTCATCTACTATAACAAAAGCGTAGATTTTTCCACCAAGACTGGCTACTCTACTAGGACCAAATAAATCTATATGAAGTAATTGTATGGGTCTAGTAGTACTTACAGTGTTTATGGAATAGAATCAAGACTTGGTTGCCTTATTCAACTCACATTCGGCACATACCATATCCTTTTTGAATGTGATGTCGGACAAGCCTCTAACTAGCTTCTTAGTCGATAGCCTGGATATAATATCCATGTTGGCATGACCAAGACGCAGGTACCACAATAATTTCTCATCCTTGTGAGCATAGAGGCATCTTCATGCACTATTAGTATCTCTAGATAGATAGAAAATATAAATGTTGTCCTCTCTTATCCCTTCAAAAGTGATGTCTCCTATTGACCTATCATAAATATCGCATTTATTTTATCCAAAGTTAATATCATATCCATGATCAGCAAGATGACTTATGTTGAGCAGGTTATACTTTAACTCGGTCACTAGACAGACATCCTTTATTACAGGAGAAGGAGGATGACCAATAGTACCATTACCTATGATATACCCTTTTAGGTTGTTGCCGAAGGATACATATCCTTCTCTCTTTATAGAAAGTGATGCAAATAAATTTGCGTCTCCCGTCATATGTCGCGAGCATCCACTACCGAGAATCCACTTACTCTTAGATGAGGAGGGAAGGTCCACCTACATCAAGAGTAGATGTGACCTTTGGTACCCAAGTTCTTGAGGGTCCTGAAAAGTTAATTTTTGGTAACTATGCATATATATTCATATCTACTAATCTCCTAACTCTACATTGTGGTGAGATGCGTCCATGTAATCCACAATAGGTACAAATAGCATTCTTATTTATGTTTGGACATGTTGATGATGTCTATATGTAGCATGGTAAGAGTGATGTGGAGTAGCATAATGATGACTATATGTGGCAGCAGGATGATAATTATATCTATATGTAGTATGGTGGTGATTTTTTTATGTACAATATAGTGATGATTATATCTATGTGTAGCATGATGATTATGTGTCATATTAGAATGATAGTTATGAGAATAATTTCTATGTGCATGTGGTTTGTGTGCTTTATGGAAGTGGGTGTATATGTAAGCATGTTTGCGTGCTGCAGGTGGATGACGTGTTTGACTAGTTTGAGTAGTGGTGTGCTTTGTGTGTGTCTTATGTGATTGGGTTTGAGGTTGAGCAACCTGTTTTCCCAATCTAGTCTCTAATTTCTTGGAGACAGCCTGCAGTTCGTTAATCTTAGCATTCAAACCATAAATTTTAGTAATAGAGATCTTGTGTCTATTCTTTTATTTAGCAAGCTCAGTGTTGAGTGATGTGATCTCAAGTGTTTGCTTTTTAATACGTGCTTCGATATCATGTAGGCTTAGCTTAAGCTTTGACACCTCATTAGTGACTTTCGTGGATGAAGTGTCTCTAACATTATCAAGCAAAGAAGAGAGCTTTTGAATCTCGACTTCATAACTTTTGATCTTCTCCTTGGCATGTTTATATTTACCAATGACTTTCTTGTGGTCATTGAGTAAATTATTGACTGCATCGCCAAGTTCATCAAAAGTGAAATCATCGAGAGTTTCGCTAGTTACCTTATCGAATGTTGCCATTAGGCATACATTGGCGGTGTCTTGAGGAGAGTCCTTTTCTTCCTCGGAGTCACTAGCTTCGCTTTCATGTCAAATGCTTGTGTTGGCATATTTTCTTGAGGAAGCCTTCTTGTATGGTTTCTTATATTGGTTGCTCTTCTTTGCGAATGGACAGTCTTTTCGGACGTGTCCAGTCCTCTTGCATCCGTAGCATGTTGGCTCTTCTTCGTCATCTTCTTGTGGTTCCTTCTTTCTTCGATTGAAGTGAAGAAATTTCTTGAAGTTGCGGACAAGGAGAGCTTGATCATCACCTTCCGAGTTGTTGTCATCCGTCTCTTCAGGATCAGCCCTTCGACGGTGAGCTTTAAGGGCAATCTCCTTTGCCTTAGGAGCAGGCTCTTCGAAGTCTTTGAGGTCAAGCTCATGAGTCATCAGCTTTCCCATCAAAGTCTCCATGGTCATTATAGTGAGATCATTTCCTTCTAAGTAGCTTGCAGATCTTCTCGTGATTTGTATATTGTTTGTCGAGAGAAGACAAGGGGTTGATAATGTCGAGGAATCTTGTAAACATTTGTGTGATCGTCTCATTTGGCTTCATCTTAAATGCCTCATATTCTTGAGTGAGACGACTTATTTTGCACTCCTTAACTTGGGTGGTTTCTTCATGCGTCACTTCTAGAAGTCTCCATACTTCGTGAGAGGTGGTACATGTTGAGACCCTGTTAAACTCATTCCTGTCTATTACAAAAAATAAAGCATTAATAGCTCTCGCGTCTAGACTCGCCTGTTTCTTCTCCATGTCAGAATATTTGTCGTGGGGTTTCTCAACGAGATCACCATTGACAACTATCCTGGTGGGCTTTTTGTAACCATCGGTAACAATGGTCCACAAGTCGAAGTCTAATGACTTGAGATAAAAGCTAATCCTTGTTTTCCAATAGGTGTAGTTTGTTCCATCAAATAGGGGAGGTCTATGAGTGGACTGCCCTTCACCGTGATTGGAAATCATGGATTGTGTGGTTGCCATGGATCAGCTCTAGGATGTTAGTACTTGTTGAGAGAACAGAGCTTTGATACCAATTGAAGAACAAATAGGCAACTCTATAGGGGGATGAATAGAGTTTATGACAATAATGTCCAATTAAAAAATAAACTCTTTCACCGACAGTAAATAATCAGAGTAAATACGGAAATAATAAAGAGCGAGAAAGCATACGCAAACACAGTCGATTTTAACCTGGTTTCCCTCGTGGGGACTAGTCCAGGCCTGAGAACTCTAGCTCAGGATTAAATCTACTATTTGTGAAATAGTTGTTACATCCCGCGCCTTTTCTTCAGAAGAGCATGTCAACTTCTTACAGAGATCGTAGTGGCGATGCTTGGAATTTTCCAAGCGACTTCTTGAAATTTTGAACAAACTCCTAACTGAAAAGTACTAGCACTTTGAGACCTTGGGAGCTTGTGGCTAGTAGATGAGAAGGGTATGGCTTGTATAAGGCTTTAGAGAGAAGAGAAGAGAAGATTGGATGAATGAAAATGAGAGAATTCAAGGCCTATTTATAGGATTCTAGGTAAGCAGAATTCGGCCAGAATTCTGGGTCAAATTCAAAATTTTGGCCGTTGGACAAATAGTATCCAGCCAACCCTAAAAATTAGGATCCTGGATTTTAGAGGACGGAATTTGGCCCAAACTCAGTGTGGAGGCAGAGTTCGGCCCGAACTCTGTCTCCATGAGACAGAACTGGTCCAGAAGGCTAATGGGCTACTTTGATTTTTGTGGAGCTTTTGGTTTGTGGTATAGGTATAGGTTAAGTCCCAAATTGCTCAGTACGACTTAGTTTACATATATCTAGACTCAAAAAAAGTGTAGAATACAGACTCAAAACTTTAAGTACTGCAGGTACGAGCCGTCGTCCGTCTTGTACTGAGTTCAGTCTTCATGTGTCGTATTGAAATATTACAAGTATTATATCGTCAATTGTATCAATATTTGGTTGACTGTGATTTTGTGTCAACAGATGAGTCGTGTGAAAATGTAATACTAGACTTGGCTAACTATCAATTGAAACTCCTATAGCTTGTAGTACAATGCAAGATACTCCCAATCTATAGTGTTTCAATTGACGTACAAAATAGGATACTCTCAGTCGAGATTAGCCAATTCTAATATCAATCTCCTCTCCTAAAGGATACAAGGTCAAGTAGACTCCTATAAATCGTAGTACAATGTAAGATACTCCCAATTTATAGTGTCACAAGTCAAGTCAATCAATCAATCAATATATGCTATAGGTCGTAGTACAATGCAGGATACCCCCAACCTATGGCATGTCTCAAGTCAAGTCAATCAAGCAATATCAAGATAAAAGAATCGGCTATAGGTCGTAGTACAATGTAAGATACTCCCAATCTATAGTATGTCTCAACTGTAGTACAACGAAAGATACTTCCAGTCAAGAATGGTCAAGTCAAGAACAAGATATAGAAACTGACAACTCAATCACGAGACAAGGTAACACGAAAAGACCAATAATCAAACAATATCGAATATCCTATACATTCACGTAATCTAGAACAAGTAAAACAATCAAGGACAAACCAATCACAATATGGAAATCATGTGACAATATAAAAAAGGAATACAATAGAGAAAGAGAAAAATAATGTAAATATTGTATATGTTCGACAAGGTATACTTGCCTGTTGTCTGCTGCTGCGGTGCTGTCTGACTAGTATCCTCAACCAAAAGTGTAGTGGATCCAAGTTGCCCTATATAATATATTCTAATCAATACTAACATAAACTAATCTAAGCAATAACAAAGGGTAAGATCGTCGCACCACATCAACTAACAATGTGATGTTCGTGCCAACAATTCAACAGTTATATGGCATTGGATAACGTGCCAATAAACACATACCATGCTACGGTCTAACTTGTCTTGAGGGTCTTGTACAATATGGTATCATACGTACATATAGGCATTTACATGAATTATATAAGTGTAATCCTATACGTATGTAAGTACGTCACATTGTCGTAAAGCTCTCAATGGCACTAACCTACACATCGGGCATGCATGTGACCTCTTAAACACGCATTTTGACGTCAAATAAAACTGAAATAATCATGAATTAAATTCTAAAATTATTATTAGTTAGTTAAGAATTACTAAAATAATTACCATTACATGCACAAAGTTCTGTTGCGCATTTACTAGGTGTTCTAGCAACTTGACAACTAGTTTGTGCATGCAAAGTTGCCAACTTGCATAAAAACTCATATAATATATGAAAATATATTAGCAAATATTATGAAATTTATTATTTAATTTATAAAATTTAGTTTTTAGTAGTAAAAATAGCAACATGCATCAAACTAGGTTTAATATGGTTACCACGTTGTCATGCCACGGATTTGTGTCATCTAAGAGTAGTTTTGCATATAAAATTAGGGTTTCTCATGCATGGGGATTTCATCATTGCAATCTAATATGTTTATGGGTTCATACAAGCTTTCTCCCATGGAAAAATTAAATACTAAATAGAAGTTAAGGAACTTACGTAATTGTGATTATGACGGAGGCTTTTCTTGCGACACGGACCTTTCGGAACGCCAAACGGACTCCAAACTTCACGAAACTTGAGGGGGTACTTTGGGGCTTCACTTAGGGTGTAGAACTTAAGTTTGGATGGGTTTGTGGTACTTTTTTCCAGCGTGTACAGCAGGTGCAACCAGCAGCACTATTTCGGTAAAAAAAGGATTTCGACTACTAGTTTAGGGTTTGTCGACTTGTGGGGGTTGTTTTGGTGTGTGGGAATGAGGGGGAAGGAAGTGTAGAAGGAGAGGAAAAGGGGAAGAGGTCGTGGAAGAGAGGGGGGAGGCTGTAGAGGGGTTGGCCACAAGATGGGAGGAAGTTAGGGTTAGGGTTTTGAGAGGGGAGGCTTGGGCTTCATGTAAGAAGATGGTTGTTTGGCCCATTGAAGAGATTTAATAGGCTTTAACATATGGTTCAGATCTATGGGGTTTGGCTTATCCCTTAGTAAGGCGTTGGGTTCACTTGGGTCAAGTTTTTTGGTCTTGGTTGGATTTGAGTGCAAGTGCACAAGAAGGTTCACAATCGGAGTCTTAAATATGAAGTTTGTTGTCTATTGGTTTGTTGTGCATCTACAAGGCTTTGAGTGTGCAAAATATATATTGTTGATTAGGATATTAGTGTGGGGTAGTGTACATGTCTAATAGGAATTGGTTTGAAAGTCAAAGTAAGGTGTTTGGGCTCGGTTAGATTTAACAAGTCAAATAATGGTAGTTTTACGATAATGATGGTTCATGATGTTTGTTAATATTTATTTTATAGGTAAAGACGCAAGTATGTATGCATATAATCAAAAGATCCACAAAATTCACAAAATAGTTGTCATAGTTTTTAGATAAAAATGTCACTTGAATATCAAATAATATTGACACCAATATTATATATATGACAAATACTTACAAAATATATTTAATACATTATTAAATAAGTACCCCATACACACATAAGCTATATATATTGACATAGACATTTTTGGACCCATCGCATGACTACATTGGCTTGGGTTCGATTCGGGTTCAATCGGGCTAGTTTGGGTCAGGTTCGAGCTAGTTCGGTTTAACCGGATCTCCTAAAAGTCAATATGCTTAATAATAAAAATTTAAATTATTTATAGGGTCATGTAACAACTTAGCTTGGTTTTCCTAGTTTGAACACACTTATAATTTGGCCTTCCCTACCATGACTAATATACTAGTCAAACACGCCACTACACTATCCGTACCACGGTTTCTAGTCATCTTGTACTCCATAAATCAACTATGACTTAAAACATTCTACCGTAATAATTACTAATTAATTATTTATAATATTTTAAAAATCACCATTTAATTCAAATAAATAAATAAAAATATTTTCAACAAAATAATTCAGGAAGAGGGGTTACACAATCCCACCATCTTCAAGTCCGTCCATCACACCCGCGAGTGGTTCAGCTTCTACCACAAAGCGCATGTGTGTCCCGAGTAGCCCATCTCTTGGGTCAACTCAAAGATCATCGAGAATTCTTTCGATTCTCGAGGATTGACGAACTTCTCGAATGGCAAGTGGACTACTACCCAAATGTCGTAAGGATGTTCTACTGCAATCTTGTTCCTGCCAAGAACGGGCCGGAGTTTGAAACCAAAGTTGTTAGGGTCAAGATCACTGTTATTGTGACCTCCCTGGCAAGCATCCTTGGACTCCACGAGCGGACCGCCTACCGACCTCTTCCAAGCACCATCGACCACATCAACATCTCTCCTGACCTCAGTTACGAGGAGTTCCTTATCAACATTTGTGGTAGGTCTCTTGTTCAACGCCCGGAGGATAAAGATCTCAACCCTTTCTTCTACGACTTTTACCGCATCCTTTGTCATACTCTCACTCCAAAATTCGAGAACATGGACAGCATGACCAATGAAGAAATAATTGCCATGTACTTCCTAGTCGCCAAGCAAGCCTTCTCTCTAACAAAATCTATCATCTTCACCATGATCCTGATTCACGAATCTCCACATCGCTCTCTTATATTTGGCATGTACATCACCATGATTCTTGAGGCCAATAGCGTTAATCTGAGTCACTGTCCATTGGTGACCCTCGTCCTACTCCTA
The DNA here is from genome assembly GCA_029216955.1 of Iris pallida. Lineage (NCBI taxonomy): Eukaryota > Viridiplantae > Streptophyta > Magnoliopsida > Asparagales > Iridaceae > Iris > Iris pallida. Next base: position 8,878,408 of record JANAVB010024000.1, on the reverse strand, counting down.
TTGCCAAGTCAAAGGCTCGTGGCCATGCTGCTCCTTCCGTTGCTGCTGCCTCTACCTCTCCTCCTGCCTCGATTCTCACTCCGGATGTTCGCCGCTACATCGATCGCAAGTTCGACCATCTCCATCTCTCCATCCAGGAGCATCTTCAAGCAAACACCCGGGGACTCGGTTCCCTCATCCACCACGGCTTCATGGACCAGGCCTACTACTTTCAGCGTATGCTTGAGGAGCAGAATCCCTATGTCAATCCCAACACTCCTCATCCTGATTTCCCTGGACCATGCTTCACTGATCCCAACGTCTACGGGTTCATGTACCCTGATGGCATTGACCCTTACGGTGCCTTCACCCAAGAACCCGCAGACGATGACGATCAGGAGGCAGGTCCATCTGGTGCTCCTGATAGTTGAAGTTTCCCGGTGTTTACCATTTTAGTCTCTTATGTTTTGTGTAGTCCTTCGGGGACTTAAAAATATGTGTTATTTTTTAAATGTCTGCTTTTGTGTCGGCCTCTACGGCCTGGTTATTGTAATTTCTGCTATATGACTATCTTCTAATGCTATCTCCCTTTATCGTCTTTATGAATATGCATGTTCTATATCTCATGCTTTTGTTTGTTTTACTCTATTTTGGTTAAATGTCAAAGGAGGAGAAAATGTGTTGAGGGGGAGAGATCTTTTTACGGGTGAGCCATCTTCTTAACCCGTAAATTTTTTGTCAATTATCAAAATGGGAAAGATTTTTGGCACATCAATTTTGATATATTGACTATTTAACACTTGTATTGTGTTAGTTCTAATCCTCATACAGGAACAAAAGAGAAAGACGTATATAGATGAAAGACGCTTCCACAAAAATCCTATGAAGACATGGATAGACGAAAGACGCTTCCATACAAATCCTATGAAGCTTTTCGGTCTCTCGAAAACTCCCTACAAGACATGCACTCAAAGCACTCAAGAAGACGATGATAAAGCGAAAGAGAGTCAGATCATTCTACCTTCATCTGTCTTAAAGTTTGTAAGTGTCTGGGAGACTTTGTACGCACTTTAGTAAAGATGAAAAACCAACTTGGTATTTATTAGAATAAATATTTTTGAAGAAACGAAAAATCCGTCGGACTTCCGCTGAAATCCGACGGATCTTCCGTTCACAAACAGCAAGTCTGTGAGCCAAAGTTCGGATCATCCGCCGAACTTCCGTGAAAATCCGACGGATCATCCGATCGATCACAGAATGTTTTATGTCACTTCCCGTTCCTGGAATGCATATTTTTATACGTATACCGCTTGCCCGAATTTATTTAGTGTCTGTCATGCATTTATTTTGTATTTAATTCTTTTAATTTCATGCTAATTATTTTTTGTATTTTATTTTCTGCTTTTTCTTGGCTCTTGGTTCATTTTGGTTCATGGTGAGCCAACTTGGTTTTGCTTGGTACAATATGTAAAGGAATGGGCGGCTAGGATTTGATAGAGTATGATGGATGGTGGAGAAGCACTTGACCTTGATATAAAACTTCTTGTTTCATTCTCTCTCTTCATTCATTCACATTTACTCCTCCACCAAATCCTAACCCACTTGTGAGAGGCAAGTACATCTTGCACATCATAGAGGATTTCATGCATTTCCATTTATTTTTAGTCCATTGTATTTGTCTCTTCTTTCTCTACATGTTTAGGTCATGTAGTTTTTGTTTTCCATGGTTAGTTTTGTGTAGATCTAAGTTTTTTCTCCTTTTCGGTTTTCTTGGGTTTTGACCTATCAAACTTCATCATTTTCCTGTTTTGATTGTTCTATGTTGTAGAGAATTCAATTCTACCCAATTTTGGCTTTTGAAAAGTTAGATTTCGACTTGATTTGAGAAAGTTATGGCCAAAACAATTTTGGTCAAACTTCTATATTCATCTGTCCTGATTTTGGCAGGGACGATGAATAGTGCCTGGCCGCATGAGCATTTATGGCCGCATGACCATTTCTGGCCGCATGAGCATTTTTGAGCCGCATAAGCATTTCTGGCCGCATGAGTATTTTTTAGTCGCATAAGCATTTCTGGCCGCATGACCATTTCTGGCCAAAATAAGCATTTTTTAGCCGCATGACCATTTCTGGCCAAAATAAGCATTTTTTAGCCGCATAAGCATTTCTGGCCGCATGACCATTTCTGGCCGCATGAGGATATTTGAGCCGCATAAGCATTTCTGGCCGCATGAGCATTTTTGAGCCGCATAAGCATTTTTGGCCGCATGACCATTTCTGGCCGCATGAGCATCTTTTAGCCGCATAAGCATTTCTGGCCGCATGACCATTTATGGCCGCATGAGTATTTTTGAGCCGTATGAGCTGCATAGTGTTGAGCCGCATGAGGCTGATTTTTGTTGATTTTAATTGTTTGATGCCCTTTTTGACTGTTTTCTGGCCTGAATTTCTCCTAGCTTCCAACATGAAAGTTGTAGATCTTTTCCTTGGCTTCAAGAATATTTTACTAACTATTTTATACAAGTTCTCTTATTCTTGATATAGAACTTTTGACTACCATGCCTTGTCACAAATTGACAATGATTGCTATCCTGACTTAATATTGATCATACGTTCCTATGTCTGGAACTAAGAAACTGGCTAGTCGTCTTATTGTACTGAATGGGACACGTTCATGTATGAACCATTGAGAACGACTGGCTAATCCCGATCATTGACAATGTACCCGTGCTGATTTCCAACTTATAATCATGTACACGAATTTACATAATATTGAGTAGGTGCTATGGCACCGATAATCAATTTTGTATTACAAAAGCAGCACGTGTATCCTACTGTCAAGGCATGATTATCCCATAGATAGGTTTGATTGTTGCATTACGCTATGCAGGACCGACAACCTAACCGCACTGGCATCGTTGTAGATTTACGCATATCGTGCCTTGTATGAAAGTACTCATGCAAAATACTCATGGTCCACGGCATGAGATTTCAATTAACATAGGGCCAACTAAGCTAAATAAAGTAATTACTGCATGAAGAGAATAGATTTTTGAGTTCTTACATGACGGTCATCCTTGGGACAAATAGTGTCCCGACACGCCGGCTGGTTCCCACGGATACTGCATATCTACCACACGGGCAGGGAGTGGTATCCGGTTTACTTTTTTCGATCGACGAGCTTCCCGCCGGGACTCGTTTCCCCGTATGGCACAACCGATTATTTGATCGACCAGCCTTGTTTGTCTATAGTAAGAACTGAGAAATTCCCTAATACATGGTTCCAGGGTAACTTGGAGCCCACAAGTAGTAAGCCGTAATAATTGTCTGGCCGCTTAAACTGATTTGATTGTGGGTTGTATCCTACTTTGCCAACTATTGAGGTAAGTTGAACGTCCTGACATGACGGGCCAACTTCTGTCCTTGTTTTGTTGGGGAGTTGGTTCGGAGTGTCAAGACGCTAAGCGTACCTTAGTAAGAGGCAAAGATTTATTTATCTCATTTATATCCTTAACTCTTATTACTGGTTTTAATCCTTCATGTCGTGCTTCCTTTGTGATACTTGCTATTGGAGGTCTAACCTCTCTAGTTTTGTATGGCCAGATCTAGAGCCAGCTCCCGAGGACTCAGCTTACTTCTACCTTCAAGATGGTCATTACTAGAAGTATGACCGCAGGAGGCCACGAGTGGGTTCCTTGGCTCCCTACTCGTCTTGCCCTTTACTTTACTTTTGCCGTTTTGACACTGACCTGTTAGTCGGACTGTCTAGCACTTGTTTTTACATAATTGTAATTAATTCAGACTGCAGCTGATAGCGATTGTGTATACCTTATCATATCATATGGCTATGTTTTGTAAAGCCAGATCTCAAGAACATTTTGGCCGAACGTTTGGGACGCCTTACTGCTTTATCATATATGCTCTTTATTTATTGCTTCTTGATTCATTGATTGAGACAATAGATGTCATGTGACCCTAGTAAGACTTGTATATAGTATGCACCCCCTTGTCTAGTTTACAGCATTGATCGTATTATTTGGTATTTCTTCTACCCGTAATACGTAGCTGGCCAAGTCCGTCCCCGTCCCCCGGTATATCGGGTCTGGGACGTGACAAGGTTTTTATGGTGGCCCATGCAGGTCTGTTTTCAGACTTGTGGGGTGCTTTTATTTTATAGGAGGTCTCAATCACACATGTTCTCCCTTTGATCTCATGATTTGTTGCTCTCGATCCCATCTTGACGTCCCGGTATCCCTTGACTTCGTTGATCTTTTCTGTCCGGTCGTTTGATTGTTCTCTTGTCCCTTGTATTAGGGGCTCATCGTCCACGTCAGAGCAGCAACAACCAGAGCAGCAGGACCATGCTGGTCAGCAGCAAGGGCCAATGCTTCCCCAAGAGCACGTCCAAGCAGAGGTGATAGTAGAGCCAGCCGTTGGGCCACAATATCCGAAGGTTCCGAGATCACCGATGATTCCGCCCACTCCGGGAGCAGTAGATACACCAGTCCTCCTAGATATCATCAGAGGGATGATGGCCACGCAGCAACATCAGATGTTGGTCCAGCAATAGATGCATGCCCAGCATCAAGAGCAGAATGTGTTACTTAATCAAGGCTTGCAGACGGCATTAGAAAGAGGAGTGAGGACTGATTCAGGAGCGTCAACCCGATTCTGCAAGTACAACCCCTGACGTTTCTAAGGTACAGAAGATGCTATCACAGCAGATGCGTGGCTCAAGGATATTGAGGCCATTTTGAAGGCAGCCAAAGTTCCAGCGGAGGAGCAAGTGGACCAAGTAAAGTTGTTACTCTAGGATCTCGCCCGTGATTGGTGGGAATCAGAGGAAGTAGGTGCCAGGCGTCCTATTGCATGGGACAATTTTTCTACTAGATTCAAGACCAAGTACTATGGAGTGGTAGCTAAATTCGAGCTACAGCAGAAGTTTATCAGCCTCAAGCAGGCTGGGAAGACCGTAGATGCTTATGCAGTGGAGTTCTGCAGATTGAGTAGGTTTACCCCGGAGATGGTAGCCACGGAGAGCCAGAGGGCCATGAGGTTTCAACAAGGGTTTCATCTTGAACTCTTGCAACTGGTAGAGGGGCATAACTACCAGACTTTTGATGAGGTACTGACGACGGCCCGGAGGCATGAGATCACTATCCAGAGGATGGCGACTAGGGCTGGGGGCCAGAAGAGGTCTCACAACCAGATGGAATGAGGAGGGGGAGCAGCACCCCGATCGACAGCACCGTCCCCTGGCGTCCGCATTCATGATGTGGCGGTGCGAGGGCCAGCACCACCAGCCAGACAGCAACAGCATCAGAGGAAGAATCAGCAACCACCCGCGGGTTGTACTTATTATGGGTAGGCAGGGCACACTAAGAATATATGTCGGGCATTTAATGGGTTATGCTTCGTATGTGGGAGTCCGGATCACCGAGTTTCCACTTGCCCCATGAGTTCGAGGCCAGGAGGGCCAGTGCAACCATTTCCTGCCCTGCCAGCACCAGGGGCAGGCTAGTATCGAGGGCCAGCGGTGGTAGTAAAACCGTTGGCTCAACGCCCGTTATTGACACAAGCTCAGAAGTTTCGGCAGCAAGGACCGCCGATACAGCAGCAACACCAGAGACCACCCCAGCATCATCGAGGCAAGGGCCATCAGCAACACCGGGCAGGGCCGCAGCAGGGAAATCAGCATGGAGGCCAAGGGCAGGCGTTCAATCTGTCCTTGGAGGAGGCATTGGCATCGAGGAACATTATGGCAGGTAACGTTCTCGTCTCCTCATATCCCGCAGTAGCGTTGTTTGATTCGGGAGCGTCATATTCATTTTTATCTACACGATTTACAGTACGACTAGGAATGGAATTTAAGGCATTGCCAGAAAGGTTGAATATACTCACTGGTAATGGGCTTGTAGGAGTTAGTAGGATTATTCCAGCATGTAGAGTCGTAGTGTGCGGGCGTTCCTTACCCGCTAGGTTGATAGAATTTCCTATAGGAAATTTTGATGTTATCTTGGGCATGGACTGGCTGAAAGATAGTCATGCTACAATAGATTGCCATAGAGGGAGCGTATCCTTTGATATTCCAGGCATGGGACAGTTTGCTTTGGTCCGGCCGGGAACAGAACAGTTGGCAGGCGGAGTCATAGCAGCATTGGAATGAGTTCAAGTCCCGAGGGTAGTGGGAGAGTTTCTTGATGTATTTCCGGAAGAACTACCAGGTTTACTACCGAAGAGAGATGTCGAATTCAGTATAGAATTGGTGCCAGAGACCGAACCGTTGTCGGATCGAGTTTACAGAATGCTAAATTCAGAGCAGGCCAAGGTGTACCGGCATATAGAAGAATTGAAGGCAAAGAAGTTCATTCGGGGCAGTGAATCACCATTAGGAGCACCAGTGGTACTTGTAGGAAATAAGGATGGGTCATCCCGATTGTGCATTGACTATAGAAAACTCAATACGGCAACAGTAAAGAACAAGTACCCACTACCGAGGATCGACGACTTGTTTGATCAGTTGAGCAGAGCCGGAGTATTTTCTAAGATAGATCTTCGGTCAGGATATCATCAAGTTAGAGTTCGAGAAGAGGATATTCCCAAGACAGCATTCAGGTCGAAGTACGGGCATTACGAATTTTTAGTTATGCCGTTTGGATTGACCAATGCTCCAGCAATATTTATGGATTTGATGAACCGCATCTTTAAGCCATACTTGGATCAATTTGTCGTTGTGTTCCTCGACGACATTCTCGTTTACTCAGCCAGCAAAGAAGAGCATGAAGGTCACCTCAGGAAGGTATTACAGGTTTTGAGAGAAAATCAGTTGTACGCCAAGCTCAGTAAATGTGAGTTTTGGTCGGATCGAATTTCATTCCTGGGGCATATCATATCAGGGGCCGGAGTATCAGTGGATCCTAAGAAAGTGGAGGCCGTGGAAGGTTGGCCAGTACCTAATAGGCATGTCAATGGTAGCTTATCGGTCGGATGTTGGTATTACCACATCCGAACCGATAGCTATCGGATATATCCGATATCCAATCGGATGGGATTATTCGCTCCCGTATCTGTTACCAATAACTTTAACGTATATCGGGTAATATCCGAACCAATAAGAATATGCTTTATCAGCGTAGAGTACTTTTTAGCTAAGAGAACAACTTCAACTCTGAAGTCTGTACTACTATGTATACTTTTAAGACGGTAAATCATGATGGAGCACAAGTAGTTCACGATTCTGGATATGAGTTGATCATATTCACTAGCAACTTTTGTTTGTAGAAAATCCTACTTTTTTCAGTGTTAGAAGTTCCTATTCTTTCAAGAGTAGCTCTGATAGAAATGGGAAAGGGCAATATTTAATTTATCAGTAAAGAAGATTAGATAATGAACTCCACAGCTAATAGATATATTCGAACCTGAGTTATCTCCATAATGTTCCTTCCCCCTCGACCAACAACAGCACCAATATGCTCATCCGCAACACCAATTACCACTGAGTTGCTTTGGGCATCATTGGGCCCAACTGGTGACCTGTGGATCCCCTGCGATGAACTCCCCTGCAGAAAATGTTATACATAGAAAAATGCTTGAAATTAGTAAATTGAAGAAGAAAGAATACCTAAAATGAAGATCCGAACATGGCACTGAAGAATGATAGAGAGAGAAAGAGGGCGAGGCCACGCCGGCGAGAGAGAGAGGGCGAGAGAGAGAGAGAGAGCTTTGGCGGTGGTGGGCTGGTGGCTAATAATAATCTGAGAGAGAAAGAGAGTGACTCTCTGACTCTACTCATTCTTTTAGGGTTAGGACTTACGGTTGTGATGAATTGATCTTATCTCCACCGTTGAAAGTGACTCTCCGAGTCTCTGGGCTTGGGACTTTTAAAAGCTGGGACTTAGGAGTAGCGGATAATGGATTATCATATATTTTTGTATTATATTACTTTTGGGACTTTTCGTATCCGCATCCGATATTCGATAAATATCCGATAAGACATCCGTATCCGTATCCGTAACCGAAAATTCGGATATTATTGGTTCGAATGCGGATCGAATGCGAATTTTTGGTCTACCATTGACAGGCCTAGTACCTAAGACAGTAGCAGATGTGCGAATTTTCTTAGGATTGGCAGGATATTACCGAAGGTTCGTGTCAGATTTTGCAAGAATTTCAGCACCCATGACCCGTTTGACACGCAAGGATGTGCCATTTGTCTGGTCGGCAGAGTGTCAGGCATCCTTTGAGAGTTTGAAGCAGAAATTAATCTCGGCACCTATACTTACATTGCCCGTTGGACCCAGAGGTTTTATTGTATATTGTGATGCGTCAGGTAAGGGACTTGGATGTGTCCTCATGCAACATGGAAAGGTGATAGCGTATGCATCTAGACAACTTCGGGACCACGAGAAGAATTATCCGACTCATAATTTGGAGTTGGCGACCGTAGTATTTTTCTTGAAGCTTTGGAGGCATTACCTGTATGGCGATCGAGTAGATATATTCACCGACCACAAGAGCTTAAAGTATATTTTTACTCAAAAGGAGATGAATATGAGACAGAGGAGATGGTTGGAATTGATCAAGGATTACGAGGTAGAGCTTCAGTATCACCCAGGCAAGGCTAGTGTAGTAGCGGATGCCCTCAGTAGAAGGGGCAGTACATTCATGTTGACATCACAGAAGCAGATTTTAGAGGATCTTCGAGAGATGGGCATTGAGGTTATACTTTCTTGCTATATAGGGATCTTGGCTAGTCTACAAGTTCAATCTGACTTGGTAGACAGGATCAAGGCAGCTCAGACACAGGACCCTAGGATTCAGAAGCTCAGGACAGAATGTGAGTAAGGACACCGGAAGGAGATGAGAATTCATGAGGATGGAATACTTAGGTATGGATCACCTCTATGTGTGCCTAGTGGAGATATCAGACAGGAGGTTATGGCAGAGGCCCATAGTTCTCAGTATTCTATTCACCCGGGAGGTACCAAAATGTACAGGGATATTAAACAATATTTTTGGTAGAACGGAATGAAGAGGGAGATAGCTAGATTCGTCTCCTGTTGCTTGATATGTCCGCAAGTGAAGACAGCGCAGCAGAGGCCAGCTGGATTATTACAGCCACTTCCTATCCCGGAATGGAAGTGGGAGCACATCACAATAGACTTTGTGACTGGATTACCGAGGTCACCTAGTGGTAAGGATGCCATCTGGGTTATAGTAGATCGACTTACAAAGGTAGCACATTTCCTTCCCTTCAGAGTAGGGCAGACTACAGAAAAGCTAGCAGAGATGTATATGCAGCAGATCGTCAGGCAACATGGAGTTCCTGTCAGTATTGTGTCGGATAGAGATACTCGTTTTACGTCACATTTTTGGAAGAGTTTACATCAGAGCCTAGGTACCAAGTTAAGATTCAGTACGGCTTACCACCCGCAGACGGACGGGCAATCAGAAAGAACCATTCAGACCTTAGAATATATGTTACGAGCCTGCACTTTAGATTTTGGAGGATCCTGTGAGAGTCACCTGCACTTAGTAGAATTTTTATATAATAACAGTTACCAGGCCAGTATTCAAATGGCTCCGTTCGAGGCACTGTACGGTTAGAAGTGTAGATCGCCGTTGGCATGGGATAATATTGGAGAAAGGAAAATGTTGGGACCAGAGATGATTGTCCAGATAGTTGAAGTTGTTAAGGGAATTAGAGAACGACTTCGAGTTGCACAGGATCGATATCATCATTGGGCAGACCAGCATCGCAGGCCGTTGGAATTTTCTGTTGGGGACCACGTGTTCTTGTGAATTTCGCCTACCCGAGGAGTCATTAGATTTGGTGTTCGCAGGAAGTTGAGTCCACGGTACATCGGCCCATTTGTTAATAGGATAGGCGATATTGCTTATCGTTTATCCCTTCCGCCTTCGTTAAGAGAGATGCATGATGTATTTCACGTATATCAGTTACGTAGGTATGTATCGGACCCGAGTCATATCCTCGATCATTCTGAGTTGGTTGTTGGTACCAACCTGTCTTATGAGGAGCAGCATGTGTCCATTTTGGACCGAAGGGAGAAGATACTCAAGAACCGAACAATTAACCTTGTTCGTGTTGCTTGGGGCCATCACTCCTTAGAAGAGTCAACATGGGAGCCGGAGGATGATATCCGATCGCGGTACCCTCACTTGTTTGACTCACAAGGTATATTTCATTTCCATATGCCTTGATTGTCTTGATTCCACATGCATATCCCCATATGATTAGTAGCTTGGTTTCATGGAATGATAGTATAGTTGTAGATTAGTGGTCGATTGGTATCATAAAGTGATGGATTGCTTGCTGTATTGCTTGTGCCTGGCCCTGATATTTCTAACCTGCTTGAATTTAAAATTTCGAGGACGGAATTTATCTAAGGTGGGTAGAGATATCACTTCCCGTTCCCGGAATGCATATTTTTATACGTATACCGTTTGCCCGATTTTATTTAGTATCTGTCATGCATTTATTTTGTATTTAATTCTTTTAATTTTATGCTAATTATTTTTTGTATTTTATTTTCTGCTTTTTCTTGGCTCTTAGTTTATTTCGGTCCATGGTGAGCCAACTTGGTTTGGCTTGGTTCAACTTGGAAAGGAATGTGTGGCTAGGATTTGATGGAGTAGGATGGATGGTGGAGATGCACTTGACCTTGATATAAAACTTCTTCTTTCATTCTCTCTCTTCATTCATTCACATTTACTCCTCCACCAAACCCTAACCCACTTGTGAGAGGCAAGTATATCTTGCACATCTTGGAGGATTTTATGCATCCCTATTTATTTTTAGTCTATTGTGTTTGTCTCTTCTTTCTCTATATGTTTAGGTCTTGTAGTTTTTGTTTTCCATGGTTAGTTTTGTGTAGATCTAAGTTTTTCTCTTTTTCGGTTTTCTTGGGTTTTGATCTATCAAACTTCATCATTTCCATGTTTTGATTGTTCTATGTTGTAGAGAATTCAATTCTACCCAATTTTGGCTTTTAAAAAGTTAGATTTCGACTTGATTCGAGAAAGTTATGGCCAAAACAATTTTGGTCAAACTTCTATGTTCATCTGTCCTGATTTTGGCAGGGACGATGAATAGTGCATGGCCGCATGAGCATTTTTGGCCGCATGACCATTTCTGGCCGTATGAGCATTTTTTTAGCCGCATAAGCATTTCTGGCCGCATGAGCATTTTTGAGTCGCATAAGCATTTCTAGCCGCATGACCATTTCTGGCCGCATGAGCATTTTTTAGCCGCATGAGCATTTCTGGCTGCATGACCATTTCTGGCCGCATGAGCATTTTTGAGCCGCATAAACATTTCTGGCCGTATGAGCATTTTTGAGCCGCATAAGCATTTCTGGCCGTATGACTATTTCTGGCCGCATGAGCATTTTTGAGCCGTATAAGCATTTCTGGCCGCATGACCATTTCTGGACGCATGAGTATTTTTAAGCCGCATGAGCTGCATAGTGTTAAGCCGCTTGAGGCTAATTTTGGCTGATTTTGATTATTTGATACCCTTTTTGACTGTTTTCTGGCCCGAATTTCTCCTAGCTTCCAACATGAAAGTTGTAGATCTTTTCCTTGGCTTTAAGAATATGTTACCAACTATTTTATGCAAGTTCTCTTATTCTTGATATAGAACTTTTAACTACCATGCCTTGTCACGAATTGATAATGATTATTATCCTGACTTAATATTGATCATGCGTTCCTATGTCTGGAACTAAGAAACTGGCAAGTCATCTTATTGTACTAAATGGGACACGTTCATGTATGAACCATTGAGAATGACTGGCTGATCCCGATCATTGCCAATGTACCCGTGCTGATTTCCAACTTATAATTATGTACATAAATTTACATAATATTGAGTAGGCGCTATGGCACCGATAATTAATTTCATATTACAAAAGCAGCACGTGTATCCTACTGTCAAGGCATGATTATCCCGTAGATAGGTTTGATTGTTGCATTACGCTATGCAGGACCTACAACCTAACCGTACTGGCATCGTTGTAGAGTTACGCATATCGTACCTTGTACGAAAGTACTCATATGAAATACTCATGGTCCACGGCATGAGATTTCAATTAACATAGGGCCAACTAAGCTAAATAAAATAATTACTGCATGGAGAGAATGGATTTTCGAGTTCTTACATGACGGCCGTCCTTGGGATAAATAGTGTCCCGACACGCCGGCTGGCTTCCACGGATACTGCATATCTACCACACGGGCAGGGAGTGGTATCCGGTTTACTTTTTCCGATCGACGAGCGTCCCACTGGGACTCGTTTCCCCACATGGCACAACCGATTATTGGATCGACCAGCCTTGTTTGTCTATAGTAAGAACTGAGAAATTCCCTAATGCATGGTTCCAGGGTAACTTGGAGCCCACAAGTAGTAAGTCCTAATAATTGCCTGGCCGCTTAAACTGATTTGATTATGGGTTGTATCCTACTTTGCCAACTATTGAGGTAAGCTGAACGTCCTGACATGACGGGCCAACTTCTGTCCTTGTTTGGTTGGGGAGTTGGTTAGGAGTGTCAAGACGCTAGGCGTACCTTAGTAAGAGGCAAAGATTTATTTACCTCATTTCTATCCTTAACTCTTATTACTGGTTTTAATCCTTCATGTCATGCTTCCTTTGTGGTACTTGCTATTGGAGGTCTAACCTCTATGGTTTTGCATGGCCAGATCTAGAGCCAGCTCTCGAGGACTCAGCTTACTTCTATCCTCAAGATGGTCAATACTAGAAGGATGACCGTAGGAGGCTACGAGTAGGTTCCTTGACTCCCTACTCGTCTTGTCCTTTACTTTACTTTTGCCGTTTTGACACCGACCTGTTAGTCGGACTGTCTAGCACTTACTTTTACATAATTGTAATTAATTCAGACTGCAGCTGATAGCGATTGTGTATACCTTATCATATCATCTGGCTATGTTTTGTAAAGCCAGATTTCAAGAACATTTTGGCCGAGCGTTTGGGACGCCTTACTGTTTTATCATATATGCTCTTTATTTACTACTTCTTGATTCATTGATTGAGACAATAGATGTCATGTGACCCTAGCGAGACTTTTATATAGTATGTACCCCTTGTCTAGTTTACAGCATTGATCGTATTATTCGGTATTTCTTCTACCCGTAATACGTAGCTGGCCCAGTCCACCCCCGTCCCCCGGTATTTTGGGTCTGGGGCGTGACATTTTATGTGCCAAAGTTCGGATCCTCCGCCGAACTTCCGCTGAAATCCTAAGGATCATCCGATCGATCACAGAATATTTTGTGAGCCAAAGTTCGGATCCCCCGTCAGTCTTCCGCTGAAATCCAAAGGATTATCCGACTGGTCACAGGATATTTATTAAGCAAAGGTTTGAATCATCCGCCGAACTTTCGCTGAAATCCGTCGGACAATCCGTTTGCCTTGTTGGCCTCTTTTAAATTCGAATCCAATAACAACTGTCAGCTGCATTAAATATGTCCAACGGCTTTATTTCTAGCCGTTACTGTTGATCGGATCATCCGAAGGATTTTTGATGAAATCCATCGGATTATCCGTTCGTCGGCTGAAAGTTTCTATTGGCTTTGAATTTGTATAAATAGGCTTCTTCTTTCTTCATAAATGTTTATCTACTAAAGCCTTAAAGTTTTCAACTACCAAGAGAGCTTTACCATTACTCTACCAAGCCACCATTTGTCATCAAATCAAAAGTGCTAAAGTATTCAAGTGTTGTTGGTCTTCAAGTGTTAAAGAAGATCAAAAGTTTTTATTCCTTCTTTCTTAAAGTTGAAGTTGATGAGCCTTCAGAAGAAAACTCGTGTGTAAGAAGTTGACGAGCCTTCAGAAGAAAACTCGTGTGTAAGAAGTTGGCGAGTTCTTCGGATCCAAACTCGTGTTGAAGTTAGCGAGTTCTTCGGATCCAAACTCGTGTGTAACTATTTACTCAAATAGTGGATTAAATTCGGAGAGAGTTCTGGGATAGGAGTGCCTCTTGGGAGGATACCAGGATACATCGAGTGTTTGATTCTCTCTTTTTTTATTATCTCATAAATTGCTTAGCTTATTTGGTAATTATTTTATTACCCTATTCACCCCTCCCTCCCTCTAGGGTTCTACACCCAACAGCTGGCTTGGAGAGATTTATGTTGTGGCATGTACAGGCTCAAGCCGTTGAGCTGTACAAGCAGGCCACAAACACCGAATATAGGCTCAAACGGTATTCGACAGGAGGTGGATCATCGAGAACATGCTGAGGAGGGGCTTCTAGATGCTTTGAGGATTACGGAGGATTCGGTTCGTCGAGACAAAGCGATGGATAGTGATGAGTCAAAGATTGAGGATCCGTCTGTCGGTCCCATGACAGCTGGTCAGTCTCCAGGTGGGAGTTGCTCTACGGATCCAGATTTGACGACAGGTGGTTTGCCAAATCTTTACGAAGCGACATCGGTTTCAGCAGTTCGAAGCCAGGAAGGAGATCAAGGTTTGCAGCAAACTCAATCTGAGACGAGAGCATCATCATTCATACAGTTCAGGAAGAGATGTGGGTCATCGACGGCATGCAAGTGTGTGATATTCTGCTCGAGAACGCATGTGTATGGGGGAGCTTCAAGTTCGGACACGAAGGTGGACTGGTTCAGGAGTTCTTGTGAGAACCGTACCGTCCGTTTGGTTGGGCCAGCCAAGGGTGAAGAAGCTCGTCGAAAAGTTAACAATTTTCGGTGGAAGGTGGAAGTCAGGGACAGACAGCCAAGAATTACGGTGAGGCTGATCGTCAGGGACTTCGGTCTTGGTCGTGTCATTGATATCGGTACGATCTCAGTGGTGCAGGAGGTGCTACGCATGGCAGCTAGCGTCGACGTGGCGGTCGAGGAGCTGAAGACAAAGGAAGATATAAAGCAACTCGGGGGGATTAGAGATCAGTGGCATGGAGCAGAAATTCTATCGTGGGACGATAGGCATGGAGTCCAGTTGAGGACCCATAGGGTCAATACCCTCTCATCAGACTGGAGGGGGAGATTGTTGGAGTCCAGTCTGAATTTGGTAACAACATACTTGTGGAATCCAAAGCTTATTAAATATTTGATTAGATTAGATTTAGATGTCCATAATTGGTGTTTTGCTATTTTAGATATAATAGGATTCTTATTGTCACCTTCATTTCTCATATTTTTCGTATTTCGTATTTATACTCGTATCTGAATTTTGGCATGTATTTTATTTTTCTCAACTTATGGAATTTTGGTATTTCTCGTATTTGGGTTTTGTCATGGCTCGGTTTTAATTGGATTGGGTTGGTTTGGTTTGGTTTATTGTATTTTGGCACACCTTATCCTATACTCTACCCTCAACACACCACATCCCACCCTCTTTAAAACTCTACCAACTTTTTTCTCTCTTCTCATAACCCTCCATTAATTCTTTTTCTCCTTCCTCTACACAACTCTCTTCTCCTTCCTCTCCACAACACCCACCCATAGGCAAGTGCACCTTGCCACCACATGAGAACCCTCTTTTATTTGTCTATTTGCTAGTTTAGGACATGGTGATCAACATTAGAACTTGGTATTTTGTGATTTGGAGTCTCCATTATTCTAGATCTAGGTTTTCCTTATTTTTGGTTTTGCATGGTTTTGATCTACTTAAGTTGGATTTTTATGGGTTTTGATGTTTCCATGTGGAAGAGAGTTCAATTCCACCCTGGTTAGAACTTTAAAAATCTGGATTTGGAGTTCGGATGGCCAAGTCGTGATGACTTGAAGTTTTGGAGCCATTGGAGCTTCTTCTCAGCCATGGAGAAGAAGACCCAGACACTGCGTACGTGTTTTTACGCGTACGCAGCTCTCTGCTTGCGTGCTTTTGTACATATGCAGCTCTCTGGCGTGCATGACTTTTCACGTACGCTGCTCTCTTGCGTGCGTGACTTTTCACATACGCAGCTCTCTGGCACGCGTGACTTTTCACGTACGCTGCTCTTATGCTTGCGTGACTTTTCACGTACGCTGCTCTCATGCTTGCGTGACTTTTCACGTATGCAGCTCTTATGCTTGCGTAACTTTTCACGTACGCAGCTCCTCTCTGCTTGCGTGACTTTTCACGTACGCAGCTCCTCTCTGCTTGCGTGACTTTTCACGTACGCAGCTCCTCTCTGCTTGCGTGACTTTTCACGTATGCAGCTCTCTGCTTGCGTGACTTTTTCATGTATGCAGCTCTCTGGCGTGCGTGACTTTTCGTGTACGCAGCTCCTTGAACCCTTGCTTAACCCTTTGGCTCTTGGAGTTTTGGGTTTTATTTCTTAAGCTTGGCTCTTCTATAGCCCTGTATATTGATATTTTATTAGATATTTTACGCCCATTTTATATCCTTACGCCTTTCGCGTATGGCAAGGAACTAGCATAACACGACAGTGACCCGTAGTGGTGCACTCCTGACATGACCAACCTGACATGATAGTGGCCCGTCGTGGCGCACTCCTGACAAGTACCCTGACATGATTTATCTTAATGCTGTTGCGACGGCTAATTTAACTTGACCCGCCTTGACACCGTGGTAGTTCTTTCTTGCTTGCTTGTTAAATCTACTTGTCCTGTCTTGCATCATGTCTAGGATAGGACTCCTGAGTACCACGGTCAGGAGTACCTACTAAAATGGATTAAGGTTAATAATTAGAATAACACAGTAGTCATGAAGAGATGACACAGCTACGGGCAATCCCGTTACCTGGACGCTATTGGGATCTGTAGTCTGCCGTCGAGTATGGCACATTTCCAGCACACCGTCGCGTGTTGCACCCTCTAAGTCACCTAAGGGTACATTTGTCCTCCCGGACGATGTACCCACCTGAATTCAACCCCTAATTTTCGACCTGGGTAACCTGGATGGTCTGCAGGGTTTGTGGCTGTGGAACAATCTCACTGCATCTTGTTAGTAATTAGGCCTGTGATAACCCTAGTTAGTTAAATTAGTAAGCCGTAGTATCTGCTTGGCCGTGATTGATTGAATGAGGTATAACCAGTTTAGCCATGTCTTGATTCAGTACAAGATTGCTCCATGTCTTGATTTCTTACATTATTATCTTGCCGATAAATTGTGGGAAGCCAAGTTCTGTTCAGATGAAGGGTTACAACCCCGGTCCTTGTTTGGTTTACGGGTTGTAACCTGGCTATCGGAATAGTTCCATGGTTATCTCGTCGTATATCACCCTGTCATGTTTTTATAAATTCTAGTTTTAATTTTAGATTTTCTTCTGCTGATTGCTGGCTTTTGTTCTTATTTCGTGGCCCCCTTGTGGCACTTGTTCTTTCTGGGGTTGACCCAGCTGGTTTTGTGTGGCCAGATTTCGGAGCAGCTCCCGAGGATCTTCCGAACCTCCAGTCCGATGGTGGCGACTAGAAGGAACCCGGGCTGCGAGTGGGTTTTCTATTTTGTTTTGCTCACTCTATTGTAAAGTTATTCTTTTGAGGCGTTTAGCCGACGAGCACCTGTTAGCTCGATGCACTTTACTTACTGTCTGCCTACGGACTGTAAACATGATTAACAAATCCTAGGGTTGATCATGTACGACTAAACTCTTGCTAGTCCTAACATTTTGTAATGACTAGCTTCATGATCAGCTGAATATGTGATATTTGGGACGCCTTATTATTGTATATTTAATGATCATACATCTTGCGACCTTATTTACTTGCTTGTGATTGAGACATTAGGCTTGTTCATGACCATAAGAGACTGTTGGCTTGTAGTAAACCCTCATATTTCTAGACAGCCGTGACCGTATATCGAGGTGGTTCCCATTTCAATATACGTAGCTGGCTGTGTCTGCCCCTGCTCTCCAGTATTCTGGTTCTGAGACGTGACACTTATTTTAGGAAATCATATTATGATATAAAATAAGATAATTGATGGACTATTTTAGGTGTAATAGAATTCTTATTTGAGGGCTTCCAAATTAAAAAAAAAATCATATTATGACCTAAAATATGATTTTTCTCATCCTATATATATGGGGTGAGGGTGGAGGTACAAAGAATAACCACAAAGCACAAAAGTGGAGATTCAGGTTGCTTGTCCACAAGAAAATCTAAGAGAAAGTCTGTACTTTGCTCTTAGGACTTCGTCATCCAAGACAGAAGGAAGAAAAAGATCTAATCAAGGAGTCGTCAACTTCGGTTAGGAAGATTGCTACGGATTGGTGAGTGATCTAAATTGCAATCTTCTGTTTTTCTTCTTGAGAGTGGTGAGGGGGTTGAACCTATTAGGACAAAGGGTTCAACGTGAGTTCTGTCAATCTTGTAATTTAATTTGAATTATTAATAGTTAAAATTTGTCCAGGTGACGTACGTCACCACCATATACTTGTTTTCATCTTGTGTTTGATGTCCATTAGACGATAGGTTGATTTTGGTTAGATGGGTTGACAAATGCTTTCACACACGTCCAACAAAGTGTAGGATGTCTTATGGGTAGTTCACATGCGATAACAAAGAAACAATACTCGCTTAGGATTTTAATTTCAAATGTTAAACCAACGTGATCACTAGGAATTTAGTCCCAAGCAACCCCAATCTTCGGTGGGACAACCAAGACTCGTCCCGATTCCAACATTCAAAGTAAGTTCTGAAGCCTAGTTGAGAGGAGACGTTGGCTTGATAATTCCACTTATTCTTGTAAAGCTACAGTTACTGTTGTTTTTTTGTTCATTTAGTTACTTTGTTGTACGATGTTGACTGAAAATATTCTTCCGGACACCATTCGATCCGAGTCCCATCCAAACAGACGTGTGTAGCTTTAGATACAATCAATTTTCCACAAATTAGTGTCACAATTTTTTCGGGCTGAGAATTAAGGATCAACCAAGTCCTTATCGTTCTCTTGTACATGCAATGCAATGGATGTGGGTTAAATTATGCTTTTATCTATAGGATAGTTATTTCGTACATTGCCAGTAGATTCTCCGTTTGGCAGCTTCGAAATTCCACAAGATGTCCGCAACAAATAGGGGTGAAGGGGTTGGATATTAGCGGGACATATGACATTGTTTCCAAAGTGCTAGTGGAGTCTATAAATTTCACCAACGATGTATAGAATATAAATTCTTTATTTATTCATTTAGTTAAAGTGTTGTCTAATTGTTGCTTAAAAAGATTCTTCCAGCCACCATTCGATTTGAGCCCTATCCAAACAAACATGTGTAGCTTTAGGCCAGTGTTCTAAAAGGCGTTAGGCGCTAGTCAAGTGGGCATTGGACGTCTTGTCCGTCTAGGCGGCCGCGGTTCAAAAATAAAATAAAACTTCCTGAAAAATCTACTGAAATTTGCAAAACAAAAGTCCATAAAATCCAAACACATGCATAATAGGGAGTCGAAAGACATAGGTGGGCGCCTAGACGGACATCGGACGAGCGCCAGTCACCTAGGCATTACCTATGCAGCCACCTAGGCCGAACTTTTAGAACATTGCTTTAAGGGCTCGTTTGGATCATGGTTTTGTATTCGTAGGAATAGATTTTCAATTCATTTCCCATAGGAAAGAAATTTAACATTTTCATACCCATGTTTGCTTAGGTTGGGAATATGTACAAAATTTTAAAAAAATTCATTCCCATGTTTGGTACACACAGGGATAAGAATCTTAATTTATTTAGTTTTTCTTTAATACCCTTTCATTAATTTCATGATGATTCACATGTTTCGGATAGAAGTTGAAAATTTGAAAATTAAAAGAGGTTATAACCGTCCAAACAAAATAGCCAAATAATATTCCTTGGAAAGCAAATCTATTCCCAATGGGAGCTTGGGAATAGCTTTCCCACATTAATGGGAATAGCTTTTCCACATAAGCCCCTCATATTCCCTCCTCATTTCCAATCCTAAACATACCAAACATAGGTAAGGAATTCAAAATCCATTCCCAAGCCTCAAAAACTTGAACCAAACGTCCCCTAAATATGATCAATTTGCCACATATTAGGCGTGCAAACTTAGTTTTTTTTTTTTCGAGTTAAAAATTAATGATCAATCAAAGACCTTATCGTTGTATATGCAATGGATGTTGGTTAAGTTTGTTATTTCCGAGGCGTAATTTTCGATGAAAAACTGAAAAATGAAACGATTGTAAAAATAATGTTTCGAAGCAACTCTTCAAACAAGGTGCACTACAGAGATCCTTGAAGGATTTTGTGTAACGAATATCTAAAAAAAAAATTCGTTACCGTAGCAAACGGATGTAATACTTCTAAAAAGAAGGCACTACAGAGATCCTTGAAGGATTCTGTGTAACGAAAATCTAAAAAGATTTCGTTACCGTTGCAAACAAATGTATTGCTTCTAAAAAAAAGGCACAAATCGAATTGCTAGCAGCAGCAGCGACGAAAATCCACAAGGAGTTTCTGATTAGATCAGAGAAGAAGAGAAGGAAAGAAGAAAGAGAGAGACAACTTTACTGGGGTGATCAGATCACCATTGCTCAAAGCAAGATTCGCCTTTATATGATTCGCTTCCAGGAACCAGCAAGTTCTAGAGAACTTCTGGAACGCTCGTCAGTCAATATTTGAGATTTGAACGGGCTTCCTGAACTTTACGGACTCCTTTAACTTTTTTCTTGGTGCATCTTTCAAAAGAGGACAAGGGGCTCTATTTATAGAGTGGAGTGAGACTTCATCTCTTCTCCTATCCGATGTGGGACTAAAATTCCAAAACTCAAAAATAGAGTTTGATATTTTAGATCATCCGACATTCAACATAGAAGGGTGCCAGTCCACGCCTGCCCCCCGAACACTCCCGTGCATGCACGAGACATCCTGGAGTCCGAGTCCGATCAACAAAAATTAACTTACATCATTATTAGAATTAATTCTTTCTATTTCTAGGAAAATGCTCCCACATGGCACATACTTGTGCCCTATTACACCTCATGTGCACACCTCAACACAAGCAATATATTATATTGAGATACTTATCATTTGGTGTACCCGATATGGGACTATCTTTCCTAGTTTAAAGGCAAAAACACCAACAATTTCCCACATATCTTAATATATGGGTTGAGCGTTTTCCACAGTGACTGTCTATCATGTATTAGGAGAGATGTCGCTACGACTTGAATCTTTCCTCAAAGGCAAAATAACAACATGATACAAGAATGGATTAAGCCTTGAATTTTGCACTATAACTGCAATTCTTCTTACTCACATAATGACATCAACTGTGCTTCTGGCTGCACATTAAAGGCCTTGTGCAAGCCTGATTTCAGTGTATAATTTTGGGCATCTATAAGTTTACGCTCAAGAGACGGCCTGATATCTCTGTCCATATACTATAGGTGAGTTCGGTATCAAAGAGACATGGCATGAAGCCTTGCACTTCCCTTACGGTGCTATACCGCTATGACATGGCCTAAAGCCGAGGCATTACCCCTACCGAAAACCTCATCGTAATGTCATACTACTGTAGCATGAGGTCACATCCTCTTTGTAGTGCCATACCCCCCAGCATGAAGCCTTAGGCTCCTTTGCGATTTTATGTTGCAACGATATGGCTTGCAAGGCCGAGGCTTTACCCCTATTCGGGTATCTCATCGTGGTGTCGTGCCACTGTAACATGAGGAACATCTTCCCTTTGTAGTGCTGGCTACCCCTCTTTAATTTTATCATACATCATTAGGCTACCTGCCTATTTGCGGTGCTACTCCGCTGTGACTTGGCTCACAAAGTCGAGGCATTACCCCTAGCCGGGAACCTCATGGTGGAGTCACCCCACTATAGCATGGTGAATTCATGAGATCGATACTCTTCGCCTCGATCACTTCTTAGCCTTTTGAGTTGTTGTCCAGTTTGCCGTTCAGCTTCGGCTCTGAACTTCTTGAACTTCTCGAATGCTTCATCTTTAGACTTGATGTAACCCCACTTCTCTAATATTTTAGTATAATATTTTTCTATTAGATATTATTCTTTAATTGGTGATTTTCCTAAATCTTATTATCAATATGGGTTCTTGTTTTATTAATATTTCTTTTTCTCTTTCTCTTTCTCTTGTCATTGGGCTTCCATACCCGGCCCAAATAGTCAACCCTTCTTTAGTCTCTTCTCTTGGTGAGCATTACGAAGAAGACTGAGTTTTTCTGTTGCTCACAAAACTGTAATGATTCAAAAATTCTTCTCCACTACTCCCTAACCGAATTACACTGTAGCTCGACTGATATTTGATTTTCCCGCCTGGAAATTCTTCTCCTCTCCTGAAGAAGGCTCGGCCATCCTATTTATACTTGATCCCCAATTCTATTTTCATTTTGCAATTGGAATTTCTTAACAGAGTGTCTCAGTTCTTCTTCCTCCCAAAAATACCATTGCTCCTTCCATAGATTGCTTGGCCATGGCGGATGAAGACAACCTGGCAAAATCCCTCCTTCGATCGAGATAGCTTGAGGTTCTCGACGGGTGAATGAAGCACGACGTCTTCAGAGCAATTCCTCTCCTTCACCATAGATTCATTGTTGTTCGATCAATTCTGGTAAGACTAATCGAACACTCTAAATTACTCTAGAACCAAATGTTGATTTTACTCATTCAAATCCCTTCTTCTTGAGTAGATCAGATCTGAATTAGGGATCAATGACTAATCGGATCAATGTGTTGTCTCCACGGATCAGTTGAGGTAAGAACAGTTCAAATGTTGATTTGTTCTTTATTCAATTTTTGAGATCTGATCGAATTTTGAACGTTTGATTGATCTGCTTCCTAGAATTCTTCAAATCGGTCAAGAAATCTTATCCAGCAGATCTCACCAATTTAGTTCTTTACAATTATAAGTTTTGAGTCCTATATGTTTATATTCGAAAATTGTGCGTTCTTGAGGAGTATCGATCCTTGAATTTTTCTTTGAATCTCATCAGCATCTTTATACCAGAGCTGTGATTTGGTTCGAGAACACTCATCGACCAGATCAGGAGTCTAGGTGAGTGCTCGAGAGTTTGTTTCTTTTTGAACTGATCATAGGCAAGATTGCACTGATGATATGTTGCTCTGTTTTAATTCCTGATTGATTAGCGAAGTAATCTCAGAAACCTGGATTCAAATTAGATACGAAGATTTAGTGTCCATATTGGGAATTCCTGTCAGTAGCAACTGTCGGGTTTTGAAGGCAAACTCAACTTGAAACTTGAGATATTATGGTTGCGATACGTGTATGCGTATCATAGTGTATCAGTAAGAATAGGAATAATTTACTGTAGAATTACTCTGTTTATATTTTAATTCAGCATGCTTGATCAATTGTTTAAGTTAGAATGATTTAGAGGAACTCCTAATTTTTTATTTAACCTATTCGATGTCTGTATCCTGAACTTTTGAGAGTTAATGATAAATTGAAATAGTGTACAAGTAGGTAAATCATAGAACTAAGGGAAATTAAATGACTCGATAAAACTAAGGGGTTCAGCTAATGTCTAGCTAAGTTTGATTTGTGTATATTGTACATGGTGAAATAGGGTTATGAAACGGGGTTAAAAAGGAAATGAGTTTAAGTTCAGATAGGTTAATATATGTATCTGTTGGTGTCAGAAAATGATACCTAGGCTTGACAGCATTGATCGAGATGCTGCAGTGAATCAGATTTACCAGGAATAATTCTCGAGTGACCAATTGATGTGAGAATTCATATCACAGGGTTTGGTTTACCTGAGTGGTGACAGGAACCTATTCAATGTATAGGTGAGGTTGACCTGGATTGATATTAGTTTTCCTATAGTACTTGTTAATCTCTGTAATAAACTTCTTTCTTTGGCAACATTTTCACCTATGCCATTTTTTGAGTTTTTCACATACTCTTACTAGACTGATAGTTAGTTTGGATGGACAGAGGATTAAGATATGGGCAATTAGGACTGATGCAGTAATCTGAGAAGAAAAAATTGAACTGTGGGTATCACCCTGAGGCTGAGATTGATATCAGCCTTAGGACTGAGATCGATCTTAAGTTCTAACATGACTGAATTATCCCTTTAACCCGAGAGTTATGATTTGAAAACTGATTTATTCCTTTAACCTGGAGTTGATATGGGGTTCTCATAGTCTATAGTTATGAGTGGGTGATTTTGGCACTTTGGTTGTCAGTTAAGCTTTTAATTGAGACTTGGTTTAGTTAGCAGTGACTTTACATTTAAGTTCTCTGATTTGGATAATATATAACCTAAGCTTCAGTCCTGAAATTGATTTCCATTCTACTACTTTAACTCAGTAATTAGATATCTGTCCTGTTGGACTGAACTGTCCCATGTTCTGTTAAGGACTGATGGTGCATCAGCCAGTCTTAGGACTGGTGTATATCAGCCTGATATTGGCTTGTTTCAGTCCTATTTAGGACTGAATGTTATTTGAGGTTGAAGGATCATCTTCAGGAATATATTATGAGGAAATTAGACTGGTGTATATCAGCCTGAGACTGATATGGTATCAGTACTTACCAAGACTGGTTATGTCCTGATTCAGGACTGAGATGTATCAGCTGTATTTTGAACTGATATAGGACTGATATTGAACTGATATATGACTGGTATTTTGAACTGATATTGAACTGATATTGAACTGATATAGGACTGGTATTTAGACTGATAGCAAGTACAAAAAAGAGGGGGGCAGGATAATTTACTCTTGGGACTGTTTAATATTCAAGTGTTAGTATTTCTGAAATAGGTATAGGCTTGACTGAGAAAGGATACCAGTTGGTAATGTACAATGACCTTGATTAAACCATTTCCTATTGATTAGTTTTGATGCTAGGGCTGTAGTAACTAAATTTGTATATTATTTTAGTATATAGATTCTTAGCTAGATAGAATATAATTAAGCCATGTGATACTCTTAGTTAATTATGCTATTAAGGGAATCACTAAACTAAACTTGTATAGATTTTAATCAATTGTAATTATAAACAGGAGGATATCCAGCTGTACATCCCACACTTGATCACCCTGAGCAAGGCAAGTATACTCCTCGGACTTATCCATTTTCTCATGTCTTGTATATTCATCCATGTATATCGTTGTTGACATGATTCTTGAGTTTACTTGTGTATGGGTGGAAAAATACTACAGATATGTGATCAAACCCGTGTTACTATTCATGTGAATAGCTTAGGCCCCGCATCGTTCATGCGGGACCGAAGCCGTACCATTTTCTGTTCATTGAATCTACCCAAGCCGATCACACACTCTGGATGTATTTTAATATATATGCACATTTCAGGTTCAGGTTGTATTTCATGTTCAGGACTCATTTCATGTTCCATGTATTTACTTTCAGTATTCATGTTCAGGTTTCATGTCTTGTTCTTATTTCTCGTACTTTATATATATATTCATGTGTTCTTTTTCATACCATGATGTTCATGTTCATTTCCTTGGATATACTTAGCTCCGCTCCTGACTAGGATATGTTGCAGGAGAGCTGGAGACTATCTGTGATACTTATTACGGGCAGGAGCCTGGTGGCACCTATGAGCCAGTTGATGTTGCCAAGGACCTAGAGGCTGAGGAAGCCTAGTATTTTTCTACTTTAGCTTTATCTGGACTTATATTAGAGACATCAGTACATTTATATTTGCTGGAATGTAATAACATTTAGACATTATCATGACCCGATCCCAAATTATTGGGTCGAACCGGATCATGCCCAGCCTGCACCGTTGTGAGACGGCGGCAGTAAGCTGTTCTATATGCAGGTATTCACAACTACATCTATACATTTGTCATAACTATACGAAAATTTTAAAAAGTTTTTATTCAACAATTGAAAAGTACAACTGGAAATGGAAGAACTGAAATAAAGAACTGAATTCAAATTAACAAACTCCAAAACAATAAAAACTAGAAAAACTGGAAACAACTAGCTAAGCGGTTGGCTCGTAGGCCTCAGGTCCTGCGTCCTCCAAGGGGGACTCTGGCAACACCACAGGATACAATACCGGGTCGTAGTAGCTATTGTACAATATCTCAACATCCTCAATGTCACCTAAAAATGTGGGTCTCCAGTCAGGAGGAAGCAAGTACGAATATGTATCTCACATTTCAAGTAATAATGGAAAAGTGCAGGCTAAACAGTTAAAACAATATTTTCCAGCAATTTAATAATTAAAAATAATGCGATTTGAATGTGTAATCGTCTATGACCGGCTTGGGTTGTACAATAGCGTCCTAGCGACGCGATACGGCTTATCCCCATGTGTAAGAGGGGTAAGCTCGCACAATCATGCAATATGGAGGGTATTGGCCATAAACGTTACACTAATCCCTCAATCCCCACAATCAATATCAATCAATATTTGAACCCTAGGAGAGGGTTCCGTGTAGCAATGTGGTTTAAACGTGCAACTTGACAATTACTAAATAAAATACAAGAAAATATAACCGTAATTTGCCTCTGTTAATTGACTGGATCGGGAATGTCGGTACCGAGGAGGAAGTCAAGTATGTCTCCGAGATCCTACAGTTGAGAACCTTGACTTAGAACCATAATGAAACCATTATAGGTGTGCTAGTTACAATCTCTAGAAGCAGACCCTAGTCAGATTTTATGTTATTAATTAATCTACCAGAAATTGTCTAACGTCGCAACTACACTCGTTATCATTTTAATTGAATAAGTCGGTTACTGATTAATTGGAAAAAATAGCAATTACCGGTAATTTGGCAAAACTTTGTACTTTAAATATATCTATATAAAACTAGGCTTTTTCTTTTAAATGGGAAAACATATGAATTGCTAAATTACTAGACTATTAATTATGAGAAAAATTTATTAATTTTCTTTATAAAATATATATCCCTTTTATATTCTACGTGTTTAACAGTGAAATCAACATTGCAGAAAATTAAGAAAAAGCTACGCTACATAATACAGGGTCACAGAGAAATAAAGAAAAAAATGGGCTTATGCCCTTACAAATTATTTACATAAATTAATTAATCCTAAGGCGAGCTCTGAGTGCCGCGAACAGTCCAAACAGTAGGCCGAGGCCCTGCACCATAAATACTAAAAGCAGTACCAGTTCTAAAAAAATAAATTATAATTAAATTAAAAATTAAAGAGTCTCAGACTTGGTCGTACAATCTCATGTTGCTGACTAACACCTCAACGTTCAGAAAACAATGTAGCGTTTGCGTTTCGCCAAGGCTCATTCGACCGATATGGTCGTCGCCTAACTGGTGATACAAAATCCATAAAATCCAAAAACCGACAAATCCAATCTATAAATCATTTTTGCAAAAGACCGGTTTTCTTTGAAAATAGGTTTTATTCAAATTGCTAATTTTTATAAGAAAATCCCTTTTTAAAATATTTTCTGAAAATTTGGGCAGCATCTCCTCTGTAATTGGGACAACCCAATCCTGGGAGGATGCCAACCACAACACAATTTAAATATCCCAAACCAGGGATCACACATTTCTAACTCAAAATAAATATCCAACCCAAACCAACCACATCACAAATATAACCAAAATAGAAAATACGCCACGACGTAACCGATACTCTACGTATCACCCAAAAGCAACCATATTCAAAATACCGAATTCCGGAACGGGATCGGGACCACGTCATCATAGACTATCTACAAGAAGGACACGGGGACACGAAGTATACCTCAATTGCTCGGCTAGAGCTGTCAGATGCAAATATTAGAAGAATAAAAATCACGGACAGCGGGAAACCATCTCGGAAAAGTGCTGCAAAATTGGGGCAGAGCCGACAGGGCTCGGGGTCAAGCCGGGAAGGCGCTAGCCATCGACACGGGGACTCGGGGTCGCCGGAGATGTCACGACCCACACCCACTGTGAGGGTACGAGAACGTAACAACGCCCAGCCTACGCCGCAGTGTCGGCGGTAGAACGATGTCCTAGGTCAACATACATCCAACTATATATATATCTAAACAGTTTATACTCCCCGAATGGGGGTGACATAGCAGTAAAACTCAATCACATCTAAGGAAGAGATAGCACGACATGAAATAGAACTCAAGGTAATAAATAGATGAAAAGTAGTTTAAGATAATCCTAGCAATATTCCAGCAGTACCAGGGTCTCAGATACAGGATGAAAGAATATATACAACTCTGAACTCCAAATAAAGTCTAGCTAAAACATGTCTCATGACTACATAAAAGGAGATAAGCCTAACTAATCTTGACTAGGCAATCGGGGTGATATCCTCAGCTAGAGCTGGGTCCTCCTGAAGGTCCAACTCGCAAGTGTCATCTAAGACTGCCCCGTAGAAAGTGTCCAGGCAGGCCTCCTTCTCGTCCTCTGTAATATTTTCAACAGGTTCAGTCAGGACAGGAGCGAGCACAGTACATCTCAACAGTTCATAGCGGGTTAGAAAATATAATCATGCAGCAAAGTAAGATACAGGTGCTGAAGAATACAGTATGTAAACAGAGAGAGAACTGTAATAGAAATATATACTATAAGTAAGGAACTAACAGTGGCTAGTGAGTCAGAGTACAGTATAGCACATGTGAACGGAACAGATTTGTACATGATCTACACTAAAGAGTCATACATGATCTACACTACTATAGAATTGTTCACATGACTACTAGCACTCCCCCGTTTTTTCCCCAATCAGTACACAAGGATCTAAGCTTAGGTTATGTTATTGTACATGATATCACATGGGGCCCTTGAAAGGGTGCACATGATAGTATACATGAAGGCTCTGTGAACATGAGAGTACATGATTCACATGAGTGTATATGTATGGTGAAAGCACAGGAGTTCATGATGAAAGTGAAACGGACATGACACAATGTACCCGATGCTACCGAGGGGGATAACATCGCATAAAGAGATCCGTATAGTACTAATCCGTGATAATGTCGTGACAGCACAAGTAAAGTAATTTAATGCAGGAAATAATTCTAAGCAGGATATGAAATGATCAGAGAATGTACTCGCCTCGTATCTGAATATCTGAAGTAAATGTACTGTCCGATGAGAGGTATCTGGCTCCTAATCAGAAAAGCACATGTCACAACAAGTCTAAAATGATATAATGAAGTCCTAATATGCATTCTACACGATTCTAGGTCAATCTAGGCCAAAGTCAACTCTTGGTCAACTCTGGTCAACTCTAGAAGTCAAACTAGGTCAAACAAGACTAATCTAGGCTAATCAAGTCTATACTAGTCTAACCTAGGCTAACTAGCCTATTCCAAGTCTAACAAGTCTATACAAGACTAATCTAGACTCTACTAGGTCTAACAAACACACCCATGAATCACATATCACATGTCAATCATTTATCTAAAAAATGAAATACATCATAATATAGGCTACACATTGATATGTTACACAATCTAGTATAGAAATACTCTTTAGCTTATAGGTTATCCATAATGTACCACACATTTCATATGTCATATATAACAACACATGCTTATATATATAGGAATATATATATATATATATATATATATATATATATATATATATATATATATATATATATATATATCCCAATACATATATATATATATATATATATATATGTATTGGGATATATATATATATATATATATATATATATATATATATATATATATCCCAATACATATATATATATATATATATATATATATATATATATATATATATATATATATATATATATATATATATATGTATTGGGATATATATATATATATATATATATATATATATATATATATATATATATACATTTGTAAAGAGGAAGGGGAAACACATGTATGTGTGTGTGACTTGTGTGAAAACAGTGAGGTGAGTGTCACATAGGTGTATCAAGAGAGGGCGTGTGTGTGGGGGGGACATGTGAGTGTGTGTTAGGCTTGAGGGTGTGAGAGAAATAGGAAAATCAGTGAATACATTAGGAAAACAGTGTAATGTAAAATCTAGAATCAGTCCCAGGTTGTGTGTGTACAGTGTTTCAGTTATCAAATTGCCTTGGACAGTTCAGGACATTCAAAATCTACTCTCAATTATTCTACAAAAGAGTAAACAAGTTTGACTACCATTTGAACCTCAGAAAATTCAAAACAGGTACATAACAGTGTACTAATGTGACTTGTGTGTGAACATGTGAAGGGTGAACTTGTTCTCAGGAATTAAGACAGGAAAGTGAAAGACAGTTCAATGATGAATCAACCATTGTTCTCAGGTTATTTGCCAACGGAAAAGGAAAGGAAATCAAATCACTGTTAAATGGGGAAGGGAACTAATTCACATTGAACAACCCCATCACAATTTCAAATCTAACATGTCAATCATTCCACACACGTCTGTATAAATTCAGAAATGTATGCACATTATCAATATCAGTTAATGAAATCCCATTAATTTCAGAAAATCAAGCAATGCATAAGTGCATTCAGAAATTGAGAGTTTAACAGTGAACAAGGTTAAAAGAACACTTAGTTCTCAGATTTTAGGAAAAGGAAAAGAGAAATCGATTCATGACAGTCCTACATTATCTCAGATTTATAAGAACTCAGTTCTTGAGTTCACAACTCAGTAAAATCTTAGATTGCAATAAGAACCATAATGAAAACTGGAAAGCACAGGAAAAAGGAAATTGTGTATGTGAGCAAATCTCAGCTTTCAACTTTATTCCAATTCCCAGTTTTCATATCTCAGTGAAATGGTGTTGTGTGTACATGTGTACTGGAATGTAAGCCAAGAAAAACAATGTGCATGCTTAGGGATTTCCAGCTCTAGGATTATGTTCTCAGGTCTGGAATCAAAATCAGTTGCTAGTATGAATTTGACAGTGAAAACAAATGAACCATTGACAGTTTAATTAACCTTCAACCAATAGCTAACCCATGCCTAATTTAACCCAAATTCGAATCCACTATCATGAACTATTCAATGCTTAAGAATTTAACATTCAAAATAATTTAAGGGAAGGAAATGACAGTTCACAGTTTAATCAAACAGTACAATGTATAATTGTGTGTGTAGATGTGAGAGTTGAGAGAAAAACTGGAAATTGTATGTGTATGTGTGTGTGTGATAACACCATTACTCTGGAACCCAAGACAACTCATAATCAAAATGATAGTTCACATAGATTAACAGTGAACTAAGGCCTGTAAATGACTGAAACATGGCCATTCAAAAATCAGTTCAGCAGAGATTTCATAACAGTTTTCGAATCCATCCAAATGCCAAAATCCCATTTTCAAACTAAAAGCAAATTTCAAACTGAAATACTTAGTTATCCATGAGTTACAAACATGTGGGAGAATATTAATTAGTGAAGAATCATCAAATAAACTGGAATTTAACATGTTTAAGAACTGGGGAAAATATTAAGTATCAGAGAATCGAACAACCCAAATCCAAACTAGAAAACACAATGAAATCCAATATATTACAAACAAGAGGTTGGTAAAATAAACTACTACACGTGTGCGTGTCAACCATGCTGTATCATGTCCAAAAACAGGACAAGAACGTGCCCAAACAACCACAAAACCCAATCGGGTACACAGAACTAAGAAAAAAGAGTTCAGTATCGTGCACGTGTTCGTGCAAGTCTAGGACACGACATGAGCCTTCAGAAGAAAACTCGTGTGTAAGAAGTTGACGAGCCTTCAGAAGAAAACTCAAGTGTAAGAAGTTGGCGAGTTCTTCGGATCCAAACTCGTGTTGAAGTTAGCGAGTTCTTCGGATCCAAACTTGTGTGTAACTATTTACTCAAATAGTGGATTAAATTCGGAGAGAGTTCTGGGATAGGAGTGCCTCTTGGGAGGATACCAGGATACATCGAGTGTTTGATTCTCTCTCTTTTTATTATCTCATAAATTGCTTAGCTTATTTGGTAATTATTTTATTACCCTATTCACCCCTCCCTCCCTCTAGGGTTCTACACCCAACAGCTGGCATGGAGAGATTTATGTTGTGGCATGTACAGGCTCAAGCCGTTGAGCTGTACAAGCAGGCCACAGACACCGAATATAGGCTCAAAGGGTATTCGACAGGAGGTGGATCATCGAGAACATGCTGAGGAGGGGCTTCTAGATGCTTTGAGGATTACGGAGGATTCGGTTCGTCGAGACAAAGCGATGGATAGTGATGAGTCAAAGATTGAGGATCCGTCTGTCGGTCCCATGACAGCTGGTCAGTCTCCAGGTGGGAGTTGCTCTACGGATCCAGATTTGACGACAGGTGGTTTGCCAAATCTTTACGAAACGACATCGGTTTCAGCAGTTCGAAGCCAGGAAGGAGATCAAGGTTTGCAGCAAACTCAATCTGAGACGAGAGCATCATCATTCATACAGTTCAGGAAGAGATGTGGGTCATCGACGGCATGCAAGTGTGTGATATTCTGCTCGAGAACGCATGTGTATGGGAGAGCTTCAAGTTCGGACACGAAGGTGGACTGGTTCAGGAGTTCTTGTGAGAACCGCACCGTCCGTTTGGTTGGGCCAGCCAAGGGTGAAGAAGCTCGTCGAAAAGTTAACAATTTTCGGTGGAAGGTGAAAGTCAGGGACAGACAGCCAAGAATTACGGTGAGGCTGATCGTCAGGGACTTCGGTCTTGGTCGTGTCATTGATATCGGTACGATCTCAGTGGTGCAGGAGGTGCTACGCATGGCAGCTAGCATCGACGTGGCGGTCGATGAGCTGAAGACAAAGGAAGATATAAAGTAACTCGGGGGGATTAGAGATCAGTGGCATGGAGCAGAAATTCTATCGTGGGACGATAGGCATGGAGTCCAGTTGAGGACCCATAGGGTCAATACCCTCTCATCAGACTGGAGGAGGAGATTGTTGGAGTCCAGTCTGAATTTGGTAACAACATACTTGTGGAATCCAAAGCTTATTAAATATTTGATTAGATTAGATTTGGATGTCCATAATTGGTGTTTTGCTATTTTAGATATAATAGGATTCTTATTGTCACCCTCATTTCTCGTATTTTCTGCATTTCGTATTTATACTCGTATCTGAATTTTGGCATGTATTTTATTTTTCTCAACTTGTGGAATTTCGGTATTTCTCGTATTTGGGTTTTGTCATGGCTCGATTTTAATTGGATTGGGTTGGTTTGGTTTGGTTTATTGTATTTTGGCACACCTTAACCTATACTCTACCCTCAACACACCACATCCCACCCTCTTTAAAACTCCACCAACTTTTTTCTCTCTTCTCATAACCCTCCATTAATTCTTTTTCTCCTTCCTCTACACAACTCTCTTCTCCTTCCTCTCCACAACACCCACCCATAGGCAAGTGCACCTTGCCACCACATGAGAACCCTCTTTTATTTATCCATTTGCTAGTTTAGGACATGGTGATCAATATTAGAACTTGGTATTTTGTGATTTGGAGTCTCCATTATTCTAGATCTAGGTTTTCCTTATTTTTGGTTTTGCATGGTTTTGATCTACTTAAGTTGGATTTTTATGGGTTTTGATGTTTCCATGTGGAAGAGAGTTCAATTCCACCCTGGTTAGAACTTTGGAAATCTGGATTTGGAGTTCGGATGGCCAAGTCGTGATGACTTGAAGTTTTGGAGCCATTGGAGCTTCTTCTCAGCCATGGAGAAGAAGACCCAGACCCTGCGTACGTGTTTTTACGCGTACGCAGCTCTCTGCTTGCGTGCTTTTGCACATATGCAGCTCTCTGGCATGCATGACTTTTCACGTACGCTGCTCTCTTGCGTGCGTGACTTTTCACATACGCAGCTCTCTGGCGCGCGTGACTTTTCACGTACGCTGCTCTTATGCTTGCGTGACTTTTCACGTATGCAGCTCTTATGCTTGCGTGACTTTTCACGTACGCAGCTCCTCTCTGCTTGCGTGACTTTTTACGTACGCAGTTCCTCTCTGCTTGCGTGACTTTTCACGTACGCAGCTCCTCTCTGCTTGCGTGACTTTTCACGTACGCAGCTCTCTGCTTGCGTGACTTTTTCATGTATGCAGCTCTCTGGCGTGCGTGACTTTTCGCGTACGCAGCTCCTTGAACCCCTTGCTTAACCCTTTGGCTCTTGGAGTTTTGGGTTTTATTTCTTAAGCTTGGCTCTTCTATAGCCCTGTATATTGATATTTTATTAGATATTTTACGCCCATTTTATATCCATACGCCTTTTGTCATGAACTTGATTTTACTTAATATGTTTGGAATGACTATTGTACATGGCATGGTATGGCAAGGAACTAGCATAACACGATAGTGACCCGTAGTGGTGCACTCCTGACATGACCAACCTGACATGATAGTGGCCCGTCGTGGCGCACTCCTGACAAGTACCCTGACATGATTTATCTTAATGCTGTTGCGACGGCTAATTTAACTTGACCTGCCTTGACACCGTGGTAGTTCTTTCTTGCTTGCTTGTTAAATCTACTTGTCATGTCTTGCATCATGTCTAGGATGGGACTCCTGAGTACCACGGTCAGGAGTACCTACTAAAATGGATTAAGGTTAATAATTAGAATAACACAGTAGTCATGAAGAGATGACACAGCTACGGACAATCCCGTTACCTGGACGCTATTGGGATTTGTAGCCTGCCGTCGAGTAGGGAACATTTCCAGCACACCGTCACGTGTTGCACCCTCTAAGTCACCTAAGGGTACATTTGTCCCCCCGGACGATGTACCCACCTGAATTCAACCCCTAATTTTCGACCTGGGTAACCTGGATGGTCTGCAGGGCTTGTGGCTGTGGAACAATCTCACTGCATCTTGTTAGTAATTAGGCCTGTGATAACCCTAGTTAGTTAAATTAGTAAGCCGTAGTATCTGCTTGGCCGTGATTGATTGAATGAGGTATAACCAGTTTAGCCATGTCTTGATTCAGTACAAGATTGCTCCATGTCTTGATTTCTTACATTATTATCTTGCCGATAAATTGTGGGAAGCCAAGTTCTGTTCAGATGAAGGGTTACAACCCCGGTCCTTGTTTGGTTTACGGGTTGTAACCTGGCTATCGGAATAGTTCCATGGTTATCTCGTCGTATATCACCCTGTCATGTTTTTATAAATTCTAGTTTTAATATTAGATTTTCTTCTGCTGATTGCTGGCTTTTGTTCTTATTTCGTGGCCCCCTTGTGGCACTTGCTCTTTCTGGGGTTGACCCAGCTGGTTTTGTGTGGCCAGATTTCGGAGCAGCTCCCGAGGATCTTCCGAACCTCCAGTCCGATGGTGGCGACTAGAAGGAACCCGGGCTACGAGTGGGTTTTCTATTTTGTTTCGCTCACTCTATTGTAAAGTTATTCTTTTGAGGCGTTTAGCCGACGAGCACCTGTTAGCTCGATGCACTTTACTTACTGTCTGCCTACGGACTGTAAACAAGATTAACAAATCCTATGGTTGATCATGTACGACTAAACTCTTGCTAGTCCTAACATTTTGTAATGACTAGCTTCATGATCAGCTGAATATGTGATATTTGGGACGCCTTATTATTGTATATTTAATGATCATACATCTTGCGACCTTATTTACTTGCTTGTGATTGAGACATTAGGCTTGTTCATGACCATAAGAGACTGTTGGCTTGTAGTAAACCCTCATATTTCTAGACAGCCGTGACCGTATATCGAGGTGGTTCCCATTTCAATATACGTAGCTGGCTGTGTCTGTCCCTGCTCTCCAGTATTCTGGTTCTGAGACGTGACACTTATTTTAGGAAATCATATTATGATATAAAATAAGATAATTGATGGACTATTTTAGGTGTAATAAAATTCTTATTTGAGGGCTTCCTAATTAAAAAAAAAATCATATTATGACCTAAAATATGATTTTTCTCATCCTATATATATGGGGTGAGGGTGGAGGTACAAAGAATAACCACAAAGCACAAAAGTGGAGATTCAGGTTGCTTGTCCACAAGAAAATCTAAGAGAAAGTCTGTACTTTGCTCTTAGGATTTCGTCATCCAAGACAGAAGGAAGAAAAAGATCTAATCAAGGAGTCGTCAACTTCGGTTAGGAAGATTGCTACGGATTGGTGAGTGATCTAAATTGCAATCTTCTGTTTTTCTTCTTGAGAGTGGTGAGGGGGTTGAACCTATTAGGACAAAGGGTTCAACGCGAGTTCTGTCAATCTTGTAATTTAATTTGAATTATTAATAGTTAAAATTTGTCTAGGTAACGTACGTCACCACCATATACTTGTTTTCATCTTGTGTTTGGTGTCCATTAGACGATAGGTTGATTTTGGTTAGATGGGTTGACAAATGCTTTCACACACGTCCAACAAAGTGTAGGATGTCTTATGGGTAGTTCACATGAGATAACAAAGAAACAATACTCGCTTAGGATTTCAATTTCAAATGTTAAACCAACGTGATCACTAGGAATTTAGTCCCAAGCAACCCCAATCTTCGGTGGGACAACCAAGACTCGTCCCGATTCCAACATTCAAAGTAAGTTCTGAAGCCTAGTTGAGAGGAGACGTTGGCTTGATAATTCCACTTATTCTTGTAAAGCTACAGTTACTGTTGTTTTTTTGTTCATTTAGTTACTTTGTTGTACGATGTTGACTGAAAATATTCTTCCGGACACCATTCGATCCGAGTCTCATCCAAACAGACGTGTGTAGCTTTAGATACAATCAATTTTCCACAAATTAGTGTCACAATTTTTTTGGGCTGAGAATTAAGGATCAACCAAGACCTTATCGTTCTCTTGTACATGCAATGCAATGGATGTGGGTTAAATTATGCTTTTATCTATAGGATAGTTATTTCGTACATTGCCGGTAGATTATTTAGACTCCGTTTGGCAGCTTCGAAATTCCACAAGATGTCCGCAACAAATAGGGGTGAAGGGGTTGGATATTAGCGGGACATATGACATTGTTTCCAAAGTGCTAGTGGAGTCTATAAATTTCACCAACGATGTATAGAATATAAATTCTTTATTTATTCATTTAGTTAAAGTGTTGTCTAATTGTTGCTTAAAAAGATTCTTCCAGCCACCATTCCATTTGAGCCCTATCCAAACAAACATGTGTAGCTTTAGGCCAGTGTTCTAACAGGCGTTAGGCGCTAGTCAAGTGGGCATTGGACGTCTTGTCCGTCTAGGCGGCCGCGGTTCAAAAATAAAATAAAACTCCCTGAAAAATCTACTGAAATTTGCAAAACAAAAGTCCATAAAATCCAAACACATGCATAATCGGGAGTCGGAAGACATAGGTGGGCGCCTAGACGGACATCGGACGAGCGCCAGTCACCTAGGCATTACCTATGCAGCCACCTAGGCCGAACTTTTAGAACATTGCTTTAAGGGCTCGTTTGGATCATGGTTTTGTATTCGTAGGAATAGATTTTCAATTCATTTCCCATAGGAAAGAAATTTAACATTTTCATACCCATGTTTGCTTAGGTTGGAAATATGTACAAAATTTTAAAAAAATTCATTCCCATGTTTGGTACACACAGGGATAAGAATCTTAATTTATTTAGTTTTTCTTTAATACCCTTTCATTAATTTCATGATGATTCACATGTTTGGGATAGAAGTTGAAAATTTGAAAATTAAAAGAGGTTATAACCGTCCAAACAAAATAGCCAAATAATATTCCTTGGAAAGCAAATCTATTCCCAAGGGGGACTTGGGAATAGCTTTCCCACATCAATGGGAATAGCTTTTCCACATAAGCCCCTCATATTCCCTCCTCATTTCCAATCCTAAACATACCAAACATAGGTAAGGAATTCAAAACCCATTCCCAAGCCTCAAAAACTTGAACCAAACGTCCCCTAAATATGATCAATTTGCCACATATTAGGCGTGCAAACTTAGTTTTTTTTTTCTTTTCGAGTTAAAAATTAATCATCAATCAAAGACCTTATCGTTGTATATGCAATGGATGTTGGTTAAGTTTGTTATTTTCGAGGCGTAATTTTCGATAAAAAACTGAAAAATGAAACGATTGTAAAAATAATGTTTCGAAGCAACTCTTCAAACAAGGTGCACTACAGAGATCCTTGAAGGATTTTGTGTAACGAATATCTAAAAAAAAAAATTCGTTACCGTAGCAAACGGATGTAATACTTCTAAAAAGAAGGCACTACAGAGATCCTTGAAGGATTCTGTATAACGAAAATCTAAAAAGATTTTGTTACCGTTGCAAACAAATGTATGGCTTCTAAAAAAAGGCACAAATCGAATTGCTAGCAGCAGCAGCGACGAAAATCCACAAGGAGTTTCTGATTAGATCAGAGAAGAAGAGAAGGAAAGAAGAAAGAGAGAGACAACTTTACTGGGGTGATCAGATCACCGTTGCTCAAAGCAAGATTCGCCTTTATATGATCCGCTTCCAGGAACCAGCAAGTTCTAGAGAACTTCTGGAACGCTCGTCAGTCAATATTTGAGATTTGAACGGGCTTCCTGAACTTTACGGACTCCTTTAACTTTTTTCTTGGTGCATCTTTCAAAGGAGGACAAGGGGCTCTATTTATAGAGTGGAGTGAGACTTCACCTCTTCTCCTATCCGATGTGGGACTAAAATACCAAAACTCAAAAATAGAGTTTGATATTTTAGATCATCCGACATTCAACATAGAAGGGTGCCAGTCCACGCCTGCCCCCCGAACACTCCCGTGCATGCACGAGACATCCTGGAGTCCGAGTCCGATCAACAAAAATTAACTTACATCATTATTAGAATTAATTCTTTCTCTTTCTAGGAAAATGCTTCCACATGGCACACACTTGTGCCCTATTACACCTCATGTGCACACCTCAACACAAGCAATATATTATATTGAGATACTTATCATTTGGTGTACCCGATATGGGACTATCTTTCCTAGTTTAAAGGCAAAAACACCAACAATCCCCCACATATCTTAATATATGGGTTGAACGTTTTCCACAGTGACTGTCTATCATGTATTAGGAGAGATGTCGCTACGACTTGAATCTTTCCTCAAAGGCAAAATAACAACATGATACAAGAATGGATTAAGCCTTGAATTCTGCACTATAACTGCAATTCTTCTTACTCACATAATGACATCAACTGTGCTTCTGGCTGCACATTAAAGGCCTTGTGCGAGCCTGATTTCAGTGTATAATTTTGGGCATCTATAAGTTTACGCTCAAGAGACGGCCTGATATCTCTGTCCATATACTATAGGTGAGTTCGGTATCAAAGAGACAAGGCATGAAGCCTTGCACTTCCCTTACGGTGCTATACCGCTATGACATGGCCTAAAGCCGAGGCATTACCCCTACCGAAAACCTCATCGTAATGTCATACTACTGTAGCATGAGGTCACATCCTCTTTGTAGTGCCATACCCCCCAGCATGAAGCCTTAGGCTCCTTTGCGATTTTATGTCGCAACGATATGGCTTGCAAGGTCGAGGCTTTACCCCTGTCCGGGTATCTCATCGTGGTGTCGTGCCACTGTAACATGAGGAACATCTTCCCTTTGTAGTGCTGGCTACCCCTCTTTAATTTTATCATACATCATTAGGCTACTTGCCTATTTGCGGTGCTACTCCGCTGTGACTTGGCTCACAAAGTCGAGGCATTACCCCTAGCCGGGAACCTCATGGTGGAGTCACCCCACTATAGCATGGTGAATTCATGAGACCGATACTCTTCGCCTCGATGACTTCTTAGCCTTTTGAGTTGTTGTCCAGTTTGCCGTTCAGCTTCGGCTCTGAACTCCTTGAACTTCTCGAATGCTTCATCTTTAGACTTGATATAACCCCACTTCTCTAATATTTTAGTATAATATTTTTCTATTAGATATTATTCTTTAATTGGTGATTTTCCTAAATCTTA
The DNA here is from genome assembly GCA_029216955.1 of Iris pallida. Taxonomy (NCBI): domain Eukaryota; kingdom Viridiplantae; phylum Streptophyta; class Magnoliopsida; order Asparagales; family Iridaceae; genus Iris; species Iris pallida. The sequence goes on along the minus strand of JANAVB010024000.1, from coordinate 8,838,623 downwards.
TTATCAATATGGGTTCTTGTTTTATTAATATTTCTTTTTCTCTTTCTCTTTCTCTTGTCATTGGGCTTCCATACCCGGCCCAAATAGTCAACCCTTCTTTAGTCTCTTCTCTTGGTGAGCATTGCGAAGAAGACTGAGTTTTTCTGTTGCTCACAAAACTGTAATGATTCAAAAATTCCTCTCCACTACTCCCTAACCGAATTACACTGTAGCTCGACTGATATTTGATTTTCCCGCCTGGAAATTCTTCTCCTCTCCTGAAGAAGGCTCGGCCATCCTATTTATACTTGATCCCCAATTCTATTTTCATTTTGCAATTGGAATTTCTTAACAGAGTGTCTCAGTTCTTCTTCTTCCCAAAAATACCATTGCTCCTTCCATAGATTGCTTGGCCATGGCGGATGAAGACAACCTGGCAAAATCCCTCCTTCGATCGAGATAGCTTGAGGTTCTCGACGGGTGAATGAAGCACGACGTCTTCAGAGCAATTCCTCTCCTTCACCATAGATTCATTGTTGTTCGATCAATTCTGGTAAGACTAATCGAACACTCTAAATTGCTCTAGAACCAAATGTTGATTTTACTCATTCAAATCCCTTCTTCTTGAGTAGATCAGATCTGAATTAGAGATCAATGACTAATCGGATCAATGTGTTGTCTCCACGGATCAGTTGAGGTAAGAACAGTTCAAATGTTGATTTGTTCTTCATTCGATTTTTGAGATCTGATCGAATTTTGAACGTTTGATTGATCTGCTTCCTAGAATTCTTCAAATCGGTCAAGAAATCTTATCCAGCAGATCTCACCAATTTAGTTCTTTACAATTATAAGTTTTGAGTACTATATGTTTATATTCGAAAATTATGCGTTTTTGAGGAGTATCGATCCTTGGTGATTTGGTCGAGAATTGTGCGTTTTTGAGGAGTATCGATCCTTGGAGTATCGTTTTTGAGGAGTATTCGAAAATTGTGCGTTTTTGAGGAGTATCGATCTTTATACCAGAGCTGTGATTTGGTTCGAGAACACTCATCGACCAGATCAGGAGTCTAGGTGAGTGCTCGAGAGTTTGTTTCTTTTTGAACTGATCATAGGCAAGATTGCACTGATGATATGTTGCTCTGTTTTAATTCCTGATTGATTAGCGAAGTAATCTCAGAAACCTGGATTCAAATTAGATACGAAGATTTAGTGTCCATATTAGGAATTCCTGTCAGTAGCAACTGTCGGGTTTTGAAGGTAAACTCAACTTGAAACTTGAGATATTATGGTTGCGATACGTGTATGCGTATCATAGTGTATCAGTAAGAATAGGAATAATTTACTGTAGAATTACTATGTTTATATTTTAATTCAGCATGCTTGATCAATTGTTTAAGTTAGAATGATTTAGAGGAACTCCTAATTTTCTATTTAACCTATTCGATGTCTGTATCCTGAACTTTTGAGAGTTAATGATAAATTGAAATAGTGTACAAGTAGGTAAATCATAGAACTAAGGGAAATTAAATGACTCGATAAAACTAAGGGGTTCAGCTAATGTCTAGCTAAGTTTGATTTGTGTATATTATACATGGTGAAATAGGGTTATGAAACGGGGTTAAAAAGGAAATGAGTTTAAGTTCAGATAGGTTAATATATGTATCTGTTGGTGTCAGAAACTGATACCTAGGCTTGACAGCATTGATCGAGATGCTGCAGTGAATCAGATTTACCAGGAATAATTCTCGAGTGACCAATTGATGTGAGAATTCATATCACAGGGTTTGGTTTACCTGAGTGGTGACAGGAACCTATTCAATGTATAGGTGAGGTTGACCTGGATTGATATTAGTTTTCCTATAGTACTTGTTAATCTCTGTAATAAACTTCTTTCTTTGGCAACATTTTCACCTATGCCATTTTTTGAGTTTTTCACATACTCTTACTAGACTGATAGTTAGTTTGGATGGACAGAGGATTAAGATATGGGCAATTAGGACTGATGCAGTAATCTGAGAAGAAAAAATTGAACTGTGGGTATCACCCTGAGGCTGAGATTGATATCAGCCTTAGGACTGAGATCGATCTTAAGTTCTAACATGACTGAATTATCCCTTTAACCCGAGAGTTATGATTTGAAAACTGATTTATTCCTTTAACCTGGAGTTGATATGGGGTTCTCATAGTCTATAGTTATGAGTGGGTGATTTTGGCACTTTGGTTGTCAGTTAAGCTTTTAATTGAGACTTGGTTTAGTTAGCAGTGACTTTACATTTAAGTTCTCTGATTTGGATAATATATAACCTAAGCTTCAGTCCTGAAATTGATTTCCATTCTACTACTTTAACTCAGTAATTAGATATCTGTCCTGTTGGACTGAACTGTCCCATGTTCTGTTAAGGACTGATGGTGCATCAGCCAGTCTTAGGACTGGTGTATATCAGCCTGATATTGGCTTGTTTCAGTCCTATGTAGGACTGAATGTTATTTGAGGTTGAAGGATCATCTTCAGGAATATATTATGAGGAAATTAGACTGGTGTATATCAGCCTGAGACTGATATGGTATCAGTACTTACCAAGACTGGTTATGTCCTGATTCAGGACTGAGATGTATCAGCTGTATTTTGAACTGATATAGGACTGATATTGAACTGATATATGACTGGTATTTTGAACTGATATTGAACTGATATTGAACTGATATAGGACTGGTATTTAGACTGATAGCAAGTACAAAAAAGAGGAGGGCAGGATAATTTACTCTTGGGACTGTTTAATATTCAAGTGTTAGTATTTCTGAAATAGGTATAGGCTTGACTGAGAAAGGATACCAGTTGGTAATGTACAATGACCTTGATTAAACCATTTCCTATTGATTAGTTTTGATGCTAGGGCTGTAGTAACTAAATTTGTATATTATTTTAGTATATAGATTCTTAGCTAGATAGAATATAATTAAGCCATGTGATACTCTTAGTTAATTATGCTATTAAGGGAATCACTAAACTAAACTTGTATAGATTTTAATCAATTGTAATTATAAACAGGAGGATATCCAGCTGTACATCCCACACTTGATCACCCTGAGCAAGGCAAGTATACTCCTCGGACTTATCCATTTTCTCATGTCTTGTATATTCATCCATGTATATCGTTGTTGACATGATTCTTGAGTTTACTTGTGTATGGGTGGAAAAATACTACAGATATGTGATCAAACCCGTGTTACTATTCATGTGAATAGCTTAGGCCCCGCATCGTTCACGCGGGACCGAAGCCGTACCATTTTCTGTTCATTGAATCTACCCAAGCCGATCACACACTCTGGATGTATTTTAATATATATGCACATTTCAGGTTCAGGTTGTATTTCATGTTCAGGACTCATTTCATGTTCCATGTATTTACTTTCAGTATTCATGTTCAGGTTTCATGTCTTGTTCTTATTTCTCGTACTTTATATATATATTCATGTGTTCTTTTTCATACCATGATGTTCATGTTTATTTCCTTGGATATACTTAGCTCCGCTCCTGACTAGGATATGTTGCAGGTGAGCTGGAGGCTATCTGTGATACTTATTACGGGCAGGAGCCTGGTGGCACCTATGAGCCAGTTGATGTTGCCCAGGACCTAGAGGCTGAGGAAGCCTAGTATTTTTCTACTTTAGCTTTATCTGGACTTATATTAGAGACATCAGTACATTTACATTTGCTGGAATGTAATAACATTTAGACATTATCATGACCCGATCCCAAATTATTGGGTCGAACCGGATCATGCCCAGCCTGCACCGTTGTGAGACGGTGGCAGTAAGCTGTTCTATATGCAGGTATTCACAACTACATCTATACATTTGTCATAACTATACGAAAATTTTAAAAAGTTTTTATTCAACAATTGAAAAGTACAAGTGGAAATGGAAGAACTGAAATAAAGAACTGAATTCAAATTAACAAACTCCAAAACAATAAAAACTAGAAAAACTGGAAACAACTAGCTAAGCGGTTGGCTCGTCGGCCTCAGGTCCTGCGTCCTCCAAGGGGGACTCTGGCAACACCACAGGATACAATACCGGGTCGTAGTAGCTATTGTACAATATCTCAACATCCTCAATGTCACCTAAAAATGTGGGTCTCCAGTCAGGAGGAAGCAAGTACGAATATGTATCTCACATTTCAAGTAATAATGGAAAAGTGCAGGCTAAACACTTGAAACAATATTTTCCAGCAATTTAATAATTAAAAATAATGCGATTTGAATGTGTAATCGTCTATGACCGGCTTGGGTTGTACAATAGCGTCCTAGCGACGCGATACGGCTTATCCCCGTGTGTAAGAGGGGTAAGCTCGCACAATCATGCAATATGGAGGGTATTGGCCATAAACGTTACACTAATCCCTCAATCCCCACAATCAATATCAATCAATATTTGAACCCTAGGAGAGGGTTCCGTGTAGCAATGTGGTTTAAACATGCAACTTGACAATTACTAAATAAAATACAAGAAAATATAACCGTAATTTGCCTCTGTTAATTGACTGGATCGGGAATGTCGGTACCGAGGAGGAAGTCTAGTATGTCTCCGAGATCCTACAGTTGAGAACCTTGACTTAGAACCATAATGAAATCATTATAGGTGTGCTAGTTACAATCTCTAGAAGCAGACCCTAGTCAGATTTTATGTTATTAATTAATCTACCAGAAATTGTCTAACGTCGCAACTACACTCGTTATCATTTTAATTGAATAAGTCGGTTACTGATTAATTGGAAAAAATAGCAATTATCGGTTAATTTGGCAAAACTTTGTACTTTAAATATATCTATATAAAACTAGGCTTTTTCTTTTAAATGAGAAAACATATGAATTGCTAAATTACTAGACTATTAATTATGAGAAAAATTTATTAATTTTCTTTATAAAATATATATCCCTTTTATATTCTACGTGTTTAACGGTGAAATCAACATTCCAGAAAATTAAGAAAAAGCTACGCTACATAATACAGGGTCACAGAGAAATAAAAAAAAATAGGCTTATGCCCTTACAAATTATTTACATAAATTAATTAATCCTAAGGCGAGCTCTGAGTGCCGCGAACAGTCCAAACAGTAGGCCGAGGTCCTGCACCATAAATACTAAAAGCAGTACCAGTTCTAAAAAAATAAATTATAATTAAATTAAAAATTAAAGAGTCTCAGACTTGGTCGTACAATCTCATGTTGCTGACTAACACCTCAACGTTCAGGAAACAATATAGCATTTGCGTTTCGCCAAGGCTCATTCGACCGATATGGTCGTCGCCTAACTGGTGATACAAAATCCATAAAATCCAAAAACCGACAAATCCAATCTATAAATCATGTTTGCAAAAGATCGATTTTCTTTGAAAATAGGTTTTATTCAAATTGCTAATTTTTATAAGAAAATCCCTTTTTAAAATATTTTCTGAAAATTTGGGCAGCATCTCCTCTGTAATTGGGACAACCCAATCCTGGGAGGATGCCAACCACAACACAATTTAAATATCTCAAACCAGGGATCACACATTTCTAACTCAAAATGAATATCCAACCCAAACCAACCACATCACAAATATAACCAAAATAGAAAATACGCCACGATGTAACCGATACTCTACGTATCACCCAAAAGCAACCATATTCAAAATATCGAATTTCGGAACGGGATCGGGACCACGTCATCATAGACTATCTACAAGAAGGACACGGGGACACGAAGTATACCTCAATTGCTCGGCTAGAGCTGTCAGATGCAAATATTAGAAGAATAAAAATCACGGACAGCGGGAAACCAGCTCGGAAAAGCGCTGCGAAACTTGGGGCAGAGCCGACAGGGCTCGGGGTCAAGCCGGGAAGGCGCTAGCCATCGACACGGGGACTCGGGGTCGCCGGAGATGTCACGACCCACACCCACTGTGAGGGTACGAGAACGTAACAACGCCCAGCCTATGCCGCAGTGTCGGCGGTAGAACGCTGTCCTAGGTCAACATACATCCAACTATATATATATCTAAACAGTTTATACTCCCCGAATGGGGGTGACATAGCAGTAAAACTCAATCACATCTAAGGAAGAGATAGCACGACATGAAATAGAACTCAAGGTAATAAATAGATGAAAAGTAGTCTAAGATAATCCTAGCAATATTCCAGCAGTACCAGGGTCTCAGATACAGGATGAAAGAATATATACAACTCTGAACTCCAAATAAAGTCTAGCTAAAACATGTCTCATGACTACATAAAAGGAGATAAGCCTAACTAATCTAGACTAGGCAATCGGGATGATATCCTCAGCTAGAGCTGGGTCCTCCTGAAGGTCCAACTCGCAAGTGTCATCTAAGGCTGTCCCGTAGAAAGTGTCCAGGCAGGCCTCCTCCTCGTCCTCTGTAATATTTTCAACAGGTCCAATCAGGACAGGAGCGAGTACAGTATATCTCAACAGTTCATAGCGGGTTAGAAAATATAATCATGCAGTAAAGTAAGATACAGGTGCTGAAGAATACAGTATGTAAACAGAGAGAGAACTGTAATAGAAATATATACTATAAGTAAGAAACTAACAATGGCTAGTGAGTCAGAGTACAGTATAGCACATGTGAACGGAACAGATTTGTACATGATCTACACTAAAGAGTCATACATGATCTACACTACTATAGAATTGTTCACATGACTACTAGCACTCCCCCGTTTTTTCCCCAATCAGTACACAAGGATCTAAGCTTAGGTTATGTTATTGTACATGATATCACATGGGGCCCTTGAAAGGGTGCACATGATAGTATACATGAAGGCTCTGTGAACATGAGAGTACATGATTCACATGAGTGTACATGTATGGTGAAAGCACAGGAGTACATGATGAAAGTGAAACGGACATGACACAATGTACCTGATGCTACCGAGGGGGATAACATCGCATGAAGAGATCCGTATAGTACTAATCCGTGATAATGTCGTGACAGCACAAGTAAAGTAATTTAATACAGGAAATAATTCTAAGCAGGATATGAAATGATCAGAGAATGTACTCGCCTCGTATCTGAATATCTGAAGTAAATGTACTGTCCGAGGAGAGGTGTCTGGCTCCTAATCAGAAAAGCACATGTCACAACAAGTCTAAAATGATATAATGAAGTCATAATATGCATTCTACACGATTCTAGGTCAATCTAGGCCAAAGTTAACTCTTGGTCAACTCTGGTCAACTCTAGAAGTCAAACTAGGTCAAACAAGACTAATCTAGGCTAATCAAGTCTATACTAGTCTAACCTAAGCTAACTAGCCTATTCCAAGTCTAACAAGTCTATACAAGACTAATCTAGACTCTACTAGGTCTAACAAACACACCCATGAATCACATATCACATGTCAATCATTTATCTAAAAAATGAAATACACCATAATATAGGCTACACATATTGATATGTTACACAATCTAGTATAGAAATACTCTTTAGCTTATAGGTTATCCATAATGTACCACACATTTCATATGTCATATATAACAGCACATGCTTATATATATATATATATATATATATATATATATATATATATATATATATATACATTTGTAAAGAGGAAGGGGAAACACATGTATGTGTGTGTGACTTGTGTGAAAACAGTGAGGTGAGTGTCACATAGGTGTATCAAGAGAGGGCGTGTGTGTGGGGGGGACATGTGAGTGTGTGTTAGGCTTGAGGGTGTGAGGGAAATAGGAAAATCAGTGAATACATTAGGAAAACAGTGTAATGTAAAATCTAGAATCAGTCCCAGGTTGTGTGTGTACAGTGTTTCAGTTATCAAATTGCCTTGGACAGTTCAGGACATTCAAAATCTACTCTCAATTATTCTACAAAAGAGTAAACAAGTTTGACTACCATTTGAACCTCAAAAAATTCAAAACAGGTACATAACAGTGTACTAATGTGACTTGTGTGTGAACATGTGAAGGGTGAACTTGTTCTCAGGAATTAAGACAGGAAAGTGAAAGACAGTTCAATGATGAATCAACCATTGTTCTCAGGTTATTTGCCAACGGAAAAGGAAAGGAAATCAAATCACTGTTAAATGGGGAAGGGAACTAATTCACATTGAACAACCCCATCACAATTTCAAATCTAACATGTCAATCATTCCACACACGTCTGTATAAATTCAGAAATGTATGTACATTATCAATATCAGTTAATGAAATCCCATTAATTTCAGAAAATCAAGCAATGCATAAGTGCATTCAGAAATTGAGAGTTTAACAGAGAACAAGGTTAAAAGAACACTTAGTTCTCAGATTTTAGGAAAAGGAAAAGAGAAATCGATTCATGACAGTCCTACATTATCTCAGATTTATAAGAACTCAGTTCTTGAGTTCACAACTCAGTAAAATCTTAGATTGCAATAAGAACCATAATGAAAACTGGGAAGCACAGGAAAAAGGAAATTGTGTATGTGAGCAAATCTCAGCTTTCAACTTTATTCCAATTCCCAGTTTTCATATCTCAGTGAAATGGTGTTGTGTGTACATGTGTACTGGAATGTAAGCCAAGAAAAACAATGTGCATGCTTAGGGATTTCCAGCTCTAGGATTATGTTCTCAGGTCTGGAATCAAAATCAGTTGCTAGTATGAATTTGACAGTGAAAACAAATGAACCATTGACAGTTTAATTAACCTTCAACCAATAGCTAACCCATGCCTAATTTAACCCAAATTCGAATCCACTATCATGAACTATTCAATGCTTAAGAATTTAACATTCAAAATAATTTAAGGGAAGGAAATGACAGTTCACAGTTTAATCAAACAGTGCAATGTATAATTGTGTGTGTAGATGTGAGAGTTGAGAGAAAAACTGGAAATTGTATGTGTATGTGTGTGTGATAACACCATTACTCTGGAACCCAAGACAGCTCATAATCAAAATGATAGTTCACATAGATTAACAGTGAACTAAGGCCTGTAAATGACTGAAACATGGCCATTCAAAAATCAGTTCAGCAGAGATTTCATAACAGTTTTCGAATCCATCCAAATGCCAAAATCCTATTTTCAAACTAAAAGCAAATTTCAAACTGAAATACTTAGTTATCCATGAGTTACAAACATGTGGGAGAATATTAATTAGTGAAGAATCATCAAATAAACTGGAATTTAACATGTTTAAGAACTGGGGAAAATATTAAGTATCAGAGAATCGAACAACCCAAATCCGAACTAGAAAACACAATGAAATCCAATATATTGCAAACAAGAGGTTGGTAAAATAAACTACTACACGTGTGCGTGTCAACCATGCTGTATCGTGTCCAAAAATAGGACAAGAACGTGCCCAAACAACCACAAAACCCAATCGGGTACACAGAACTAAGAAAAAAGAGTGCAGTATCGTACACGTGTTCGTGCAAGTCTAGGACACGATACGATTCAAATTAGGACACGTGCACGTGCACACGTGTACGCCCACACTAGGGCTACACACTCGTGTCAACACGAGGTGTCCATGCTGTGTCTAGACACGACACAAAGGCCGTATCAGTGCCCAAAAGTGACAGCCGCGCGCACAGTGCACGCGCAGTGCACACATTCGTGCGTGTCCAACACGACACGAGAGTGTCTCAAACTTTGAGGACCTCGTGTTAGTGTCTGCCCCTACGGCTGTGTCAAATCCTAGGTGTCCACGTGTCGTGTACAGGGAGTAATTGCCCCCGAGTAGCAGGGCAATGTGCACTGTGTCAGAACAGCGTGTTCGTGTCCAGATCTTGACACGATACGACACAATTACAAGCTCAGTCCCACAGAAAATGATAAGCGACAACAAACTCTAAATTTCTATTCAAAAAGTTTCCTAAAATCTGGTCGAAATGTCCTTTGGGACATTTCATCAAACACCTATGTCTATAGGCTGATACGTGTCCATTTAGGACACGAAATGGACACAAAACCTAGGTCTAGACATACCTACAGAACCAGGACACCTAGGGCTAGGTCTACATGCAAAGAAACTAGAATTTTAATGGGTGGATTAGAATTTTACCTATGGTGTCAAAATACAAGAAAAGCCTCAAATGGGGGGGTTCCTCTTGCTTGCAAACTTCTCCAAATTGCCCCAATAGCTGAGGTTGAATACCACAAACAGCAAGAGAACATTGATTAGATCCTAATGGAAGAAATTCCAATCAAAAAGGAGCCCTATTGATTGAACTAGGAAAAAATTAATAAGGGCTTACCTATTTCCTTAAGAAATGAAGAACTATTGAAGAAAGAGGCACAAATCCCCATAGAGACATTATATAGGCAAGGGGGGTCTCTTGGCTGGTCATAATAGTTAGGGTTAGGGTTTTTAGGTTTCATCCTATGGCTAGGATTGAATCAAGGGAAATAGATGGCCTTGAACAAAGGGTTCTATCCTAGTTCCTTGCAAATCACTTAACCATAACTAAACTTGACTTAACCCCTTAGCCAACCCATCTAATTCTCAAAGTGGCTCACTAAGTTAGTTATGACCCATCTAGGTTAGGTCCAATCTAGGTTAGGCTAATCTAAACCACATGCAGATTAATCAAATAATATTAAATCACACCATTCAAATAAATCATTTTAAATTCCTAATAAAATATATTAAATTCAAATAATTCAAAAATGCCAAAATACCCTCAAACTAAAAAATGATAAATAAAATATCCTAATCACATGGCTAGACTCTAGGGTAGACAGTCTCTACGGTTCACTAGCAAAACACCTAAAATCTCAAGTCATGAATTTAAATAGTTTAAAAATAATTAAAAATCACTAAAAATCATAATATGAAATAAATATCATTAAATAATAATTATAATTACAAAATTTCAAAATTACCCACTTCTGGAAAACTGGGTGTTACAATCCTACCCACCTTATAAAAATTTCGTCCTCGAAATTAAGATGGTCGCACCCTTTTCTAGGTTAAGCCCCCAGCAATCATAGTCTAAGAAATCTATCTTAAATCATACAGTTGGAAAGTGAAACCAATAGGGTCATGGCATGCAATATCAGTCTGGGGTCTCATCTAGTTATACCAACCATGCTACAGTACCAGGCAATCACAAGGTATCAAAACATACAAGCAAGGGATGCATCAAATTTCTCAAAAAGGAAAATACTAAGGTTAGGTCAAAACTCACCTCTAGCTGGGTCTGAGGACTAGAACTCCCAACTGGAAGCAGGGCCCTGGTTGGTAGGTGCATCAGGACAATACTGCACCCAGTGCACAGCTAACCCACAGAATAGGCACAATCCTAGTCTATATCTACAGTTGCTCTACTTCTGCCCAGACTTCTTACAGTAGTCACAGATAGGCCCTGGCTCAGCTGGCCTCTGCTGGACAGGAGACTGGGCTGGGTATGATGATATCGGCTGGATAAATGGGTACTCCTCAAACTCTGGATAGGACTGGGTACTGCGCCTCGCCCTCTTGGAGCTAGTCTCTCCTCCTGGAAGTACAGAGTCCCGCAGACGTAGCAACCTCTAGATTTTCTCCCTCATGGCCTCCTCATGAACTCTCTGTGACTCCAACAGTCTCTCTTGAAAATATCCAAACACCTGGACTGCGTCAAGTAACAAACCTCCGGGTGGTACAGTAGGGAGTACCATCCCAAGGGGTAGGGGAAGGCTCTCGGTCTTAGGCAAATCTGCAGCTCTCTCCTAAACGACAGGAGATGAAGGAAGACTCTCTGGCGAGGCAACCACCATCTCCTCAATGGCAGGAGGTGCCACCACCCCCTGATCAGATAGAGGAATAACTACCTCCTGAACAGTAGGTGGTGGAGGCACACTCTCAGTAGCTGCAGCTGTTCTCAGGCGACGGGCTCGGGTCATGGGTACCATACTGAAAGAAAAGAAAATAAAAATAAATCAATCATCAAGGCTGAAAAACTAGTAAATATCAAAAAAGGAGAACTAGCTACTAGAATCACTATTTAAAGCCAGGCTATACTATCATTTCTAAGACAAGGGCCTAATCACAAATCAATAAATTATCACACTAAGAAAGAACTACATATGCATAAGCTCTATAAAGCTAAAAGATCTCTACTCCTAAATTATTTGATGATGGAAAATAATTTATAATAACTGGAATGAAGATAGATATGATATATTTAAGAATCTTTCCAAGATACAATCTGATAATCATATGCGTCTGTCCAAAAATCATGATACTCAGAGTCCTCGCCACGCTAGTAAGCAAGGCTGCGATAAACGGTAGAGTTCATAACAGGGGCATGCACCTCTATAATCATGTCGTCTAGAATTCTCGCTATGCCGACTAGTATAGCTGCAAGAAATTCCAAATCTCATGACCAAGTGTAAGCCCCCTGAATTTCAGGGTTTATTTTAAATTTTCTAAATGAATTATTTTCGATAAGTATTTTATATTAATTTAAATACGTATTTTGCAGCGTATTTCGTATTTTCTTGATTTTCGTAATGCTTTAAAAAAATTTCCTAACTTATAGATTTTTCCTTGGCCGGCATACCGCCAGTATACCAGAGTATACCGACGACATACCGTCCAGACAGATTTTCTACATTTTAGATATTTTCTATTTCAGATATTTTGATGAATAGTGTTTTAAATATTTTGATAAATAGTGTTTTGGATATTTTGATAAATAGTGTTTAGATATTTTCATGAATAGTATAGAAGCACCCTATTACCCAATGGACATTTGGTTTTGTTTGAATGGCCATGATTGACTTAGATTTTGATATGAATCACGATCCGACGGCTAAGATTAAATCCCCCTTCTATATAAACCCTTTTACTTTCTCTCTCCTCTCTCTTTTCATTCTCTTCACTCTCTCTTCATTTCTTCTTCCTTTCTCTTCCCTTGGAGCTTTGCTAGGAGCTTGGCCTTGAGGTCTAGAGTGTGGTTTCGTACCCCTCTTGGTGGTGGACTAGAAGATTAGGCTTGGAGCTTAACCTAGGCAAGTGTATCTTGCTCAAAAGTGGCATGACCATACTTTATTTTTGTTTTCCATAGAAACTAGAGTTTTATTGGCCTATAATTTGCTTCTTTAAATTGTTAACTTGTTTAGTATATAGCACTTTTGGTTTTGATTGACAGTATTGCGTAGATCTGAGTTTCTAGATATGATTTTCGAGTATTTTGAGGTTTTGATCTATCAAATGTTTTGATTTGTGAAAACTAATACTTCCATGTTGTTGGAAATTCAATTCTATTCAATTTTGACTTTTGAAAGTCCGAATTTCGATTTAAAATGAAGATTTTATGGCCGAAACAAGTTTTGGCAATTTTCTGAATTTCGTTGCTGTTTGAAAAACCGGTATACCGCCGGTATGCCGCAGTATACCGCCGGTATGCCGTTTTTGGCACCAGAAACTTACTGTCTTTAGTCCGGTATACCGCCGGTATGCCGCAGTATACCGCCGGTATGCCGTTTTATGCTGTTTTAGGCTGTTTTTGTCCGTTTTTGCCCGTTTTTGTCCGTTTTTGATATTTTCTCGATTGTAATAGACTCTTAACATGATTAGATGACCTTGGATAGTTAAAGAATGATTGTACACTCTATATACATGGTACATGCTTATGTTCACGTATTGTTCTATGTCCAAATTATAGATAGTGGCCTGTTATGGTGCACTCCAGATTACTATATATGCCTAGCTCGATATAGTGGCTCGTAGTAGCGCACTCATGACTTGATTTTCTTATTGATTTCTAGACCCTAGAAAGTTAGTTTGAGTATAGTGTCACCCCACATTGGACTTGGAATTGACCGGAGTTGACCAGTTGACCAAAGTCAACTATAAGTCAACCTCTAACCCAGTTTGTCTTAGTTTGCCTTAGTTGACCTAGACATTATAGTATGTCTTTTCACCCTGATTAGCTATTGTATTATCTCATCTTTAGGACTGTGGCTTCACTCCGAGCCTTGATTTATATTGATAGCAGGATCCCAGGCAAGTACATCTACACACTCATTTACTGTCTTTTAATGCTAGAACATGTATTAACCCTGTTAAAATACTGCTTCTGAATAACTGCAAGTTAAATCTTCACATGTTGTATTACTTTCAGTACCTGCCATGCTTAGGACAGTTCTTATATCTTCACATGTTTCTTACTGGTTCTCAGTACATGTTTTACTATGCTTTATACTACTCGGAGTATTCACATGTTTCATACTATTTCTAGTACCGGCCATGCTTATATTACTCCCAGTATCTCCCACATGTTTTACTGTTCTCGTATCTCTCACATGTTAGAATATGGGTTATGGGGAAACTGACAGTTGAGTACGTGATCACGACCCCCTTCTCCGTACGTATGTACCGAGCAAGGTCGCATTTTATATGCATACCTTGTCGTAGGCCTTTATCTCAAAGCGGATTTGTGCGTATGAACATCTGTCGCCGTTTTACTTGTACGGAAGTACATTTCATTATGTGCCCCCAGCACATTGTACATCTATTGACCGATCACGTACCTGCTACAGTTTTAAATATTACATATACATCTGTCTTTATGACATATGTATCCTTGCCATGATAGATTATGAGATATACCATGATTCCAGATATGCCACGTTCCCTGTGTTATTATGATATTGTGATCCCAGTTGTACCCTGAGGCCATGTTTCTAGTATTTCCTGTTTTATAGACTTATCACACCATGTTTCTTGTTGTACATCTCTTTCATTATATGTTCAATACTTTAGTTGTAGAGGTTGTACTTGCTCCCGTCCTGACAGGATAACGTTGTAGGTTTACTTTCTGAGGAGGAAATGCTATGTGTTACATATTATGGTACTACATTGAGGACATGGCCTTAGCTCCAGAAGAGACTCAGCGGGAAACCTTGCTTAGTTATCTTTCTTGTATTTTGGGACTTAGACTTTGGTCTGTACTTATATTTGGATACTGGACTTTGTCTCCAGTTAGATACTTGGAAGTGTATTATTAAGTCTGTGCTTATGTTACCTTCGCTTATAGATGTTGTGTTGTGATGAACCTTTAAATGTGATTTTAGAACTGTTAGCTGCTTAGATCCTTTATTGTTTATTCTAGAACAGCTTACTGCGCTTTAACCAAGCGTAGGCTGGATATGGCTCGGCCCGGCCCAACAATTTGGGTATCATGTCGTGACACCAAGGTACGTACATCCGAAGTCAGGTCTCTATGTTTCTGCCATGCCAGCTAATATAGCTGCGATAAACTCTAGGTTCCATAACCAAGTAGACGTCTTACCATCCCTGTATTTCCGTCGACATATGTTATCAGAAAATATCGTAATTCAGGCCATAAAAATTTATCTCGATAGGAAAATGAAATCAACAACGATCCAACAAAAATCAAATTCAGTAATCAAGGAGTGAGAGCAACAAGGCAAGAAAATGATTCAAATTGAAGTTTAATAAGATTCTCAAGGGTCGTCCCAGGAATCTTTCAAGAAATCCTAACTGTGATTGAGTACCTTCAAAATATATATCATAATCCTACTGCAGGTTGTAGTGTTACTATAGTTCGAATACCACTACATAAACTCGACCTGCATGGGCCACCACTAAAAACGTGTCACGACCCGCACCCACTGTGAGGGTACGAGAACGTAACAACGCCCAGCCTACGCCACAGTATCGGCGGTAGAACGCTGTCCTAGGTCAACATACATCTAACAATATATATATATCTAAACA
>JANAVB010024000.1:8702914-8817914 GCA_029216955.1 Iris pallida | reverse complement strand
AATTACTAAAAATCATAATATGAAATAAATATCATTAAATAATAATTATAATTACAAAATTTCAAAATTACCCTCTTCTGGAAAACTGGGTGTTACAGGAGAGATGCTGGTCGGCGGGACAAAACGCAGAGGGGTTCGCCGGAAACGGATCTGGCTGAAACGGCACGGGACTGCACGTAACAGCGCGTAGGGGGTTGTCGGGGAAGGCGCAGCCTCGGGACAGAGGCGGTCGGAGGCCGGCGGGGTCTGGCCGGCGAGGAAGACGACCGACGGGGTGCTGGCCGGGCACGGGAGGTGGCCGACGGGGCTCGGCTGACGGGGCGCGGCCGGGAGGCGGCCAGCGGGAGGCCCGGGTCGGAGGCGGTGGGCTCCGACGGGTCGCGGACGGGAACGGGGGCTCGGGGTCGGTCGGAGTTGGCCGGGCGTGGGCACGGCGGGATGTTCTGGTGAGGGAGAATGGGAGTGAGGGTGAGATGGGGTGGTTATGGTGCTGTTCATGAGAGAGGGAATGGAGTGGGAATGGAATTTGAGAAGGAAATGAGAGTGAGGGAGATGGATGAGTGGTGGTGGTGGGATTATATGGAGAGAGTAGGAATGAAGATGTGGGGAGGAGGAAAAAGAGCTGAAGAGAAATAAGGGGAGCAGCTGTGTCGTGGAAAGCTGGGTGCTGGGTCCACGTGTGGGGGAAAATAGAAAGGGTTTAGGATTTGTTTAATTTTTTTAAAACAACATATATAATAATGACCAGAATTTAAAAGGGAGAAATAAGGACAGGTTCGGAACTGAGTCGGGCTTCGGGAAATCGGATTCGAACTCGGAGTCGGTGTCCGGACTCGGGGTTGGACTCCGAACACAAGGTCGGGACAGGGCCACAATCAAAAATCCAAATAATTAATTTTTAAAAATTATATTTTCCTGATCCGACTAATATAATAATAATAATAATAATAATAATATTTATATTAATATTAATATTAATAATAATAATGCTAGCTAATAACTCTAAGACTATGATAGTGCAACCAAAATCTGATGTTCAAACCAAAAGTACAATAATTTTATTACTCCAATAATCAAGAATGCGGATTTTACAACCTTTCCTCCTTAGAAAATTTTGTCCTCGAAATTTAAGGGTACTGTTAGGGGATGATCAAACCTTTACAATTACTACCTTGATTATCTCTTAATAATGTTGGCAATTCCTAGGTCAGCTACAAAAGAACTATCTTAGTCAATTCATGCAACAACATTCTTCCCTCCTTAGAAATACGGCCATTGTCCACAATTTAATGTTTGCTTCCATTATTGAATTGTTAATCATCGAAATAATCGTACAAAATTACTTTTAGCATGCTCTTATTTCCAAATCATAAATTGGCAAAATACTTGCGCAAAAATAAGTCACTTAAACCCACATCATTATTCTCCAACAATTTGTACCCTCTTATCACCTTACCGATCAATTTAACATTTACCAAGGATCCAGTTTCGTATTGCGTCGCTATATACGCTCCAAAATAATCTTGATACATTCCACTTGGTGTCATGCCTTTAACTCAATATCAAGCATTAGTAACCCTTTTATCACATATCGATGAATTTATTGTCCCATATTTTGTCTTTATAATCAATTTGTTGCAACAACCCTTTCAATAACTGGGTTACAAAAGTCTTTCTTCAAATATATGTCACTTAAAACTTTTCCGTTATGTCACCGTTTAGAGTCGTATAATTGCGATTTTCTTCCAACTTGTTGTCAAAAGTTTGTCAAACCAAATTTGTCCTTCAACAACAAAGATTAATATATAAGTTCCCTCCAATCATGTCCGAACTTTACATTTATTGATCAAGATTTCTTCCAATATTCGTATTTTATCCAAATATTAATTGTAATCCAACTTCTCATAAATAATAATCCCGTAATGAAATTCTATAGACTATTTGTTGGTGCTTTCTTTACATGGAGAGAGCTTGCTCTCAACATGCCTTGTAAATTTTAGTCCCACATCGGAAATGTACCATGAGTTATCTCAACATATATACTTGGGTGTGTTGTTGAGAGATGCACATGGGGTGGTGACCCTAAGGAGGAAACCATGTGGGTGATTTTACTAGGAGGTAAGAATAAGGCTCCAAGGATTAAGCATTAATGCTTTTGTCATTCTCTTGGATTAATTCCATTTGGAGCTAAGCCCCAAAGGGGCTTAGCGACTCGGACTCGGACTTGGACTCGGGCTCATGGGCTCATGAGGCGTAATGTGGTATTTTTTTGGCGTACTTTGCACTTATGTGGCTCATGCGGTCCATGAGGCCATGCGGCCATACGGTCCATGCAGCTCATGCGGCTCATGCGGTCCATACGGCCATGCGGCTCATGTGGTCCATGCGGCTCATGCGGCTCATGCGGTCCATGCGGCTCATGCGGTCCATGCGGTCCATGCGACTCATGCGGTCCATACGGCTCATGCGGTCCATGAAGCCATGCGGCTCATGCGGCCAGGACTGCTGCTGCCGCATGGAGGGCTCCGCTGAATGTGCAGATTATAAGTCAGTTATGGTAAGGCTGAATCAATGCGATTAATTCAGATCCTATCTTTGTGGGATTTGATTTAATTTCGTTCCTATCTTTGTGGGATTTGAATTAATCTCGTTGCTATCTTTTTGGAATTTGATTCAATCTTTCCATAACTGAAGAGGCGGCTAGGGTTTCCACCCTATCTCTATATATACTCTCTTCTGGCCTCCTTTGTGGGTACTACGAAAAATACAAGTCAGAAAAGGAGAAAGAGAGAGGGAGCTGCTGCTGCCATTGCAAGTCCATTCGAGGAGTCAGAACAGAGGTGACTTTGAGCATTCCACAAGTTCTTTAAACTTGCTGGTTCTTGGAAGCAGATCGTGTGGGGCGAATCTTGCTTTGAACAACGGTATTTTGACACCCCAGCATTGTTTTTTTCTTATCTCCCTCTAGATTATTGTAACTCGTTCTGTCCCAATTGTAACACGTTTGCAAGGAAGAACGAGAGATCTTCTCTTCTTTTTTTTTCCTCCTACATTTTGTAATCGGGCTATTTGGTATTTGTATCATCGTAGATCTTTGTTGCATCTGTTTTACCATCTTTGATCAAGCCCCGGGCCTAACATTCTCAAAACAAGATCCGTGTAGATGGAAAACATTAATGCTTCGCTCCTCCAATCTGACTTCTGCAAGTTGGAAAAGTTCGATGGAGAGCATTATCAAGTCTGGAAGAGAAAGGTTTACCTAACTCTTCAACTGAAAGACGTTGATCATGTTTTGTTGGAGGAAGAGCCCTCTGTTCCAGACACTGGATCTACTGCCGCTATCAATGCGGCTACCAAACTCCAGGCCAAGTGGAGAAGGGAAAATAGCATCTACAGGCTTCTCATCCTGAATGCTATGGAGGACTCCCTGGCAGAATCCTACTCGAAGAAGGAACTTGCCAGAGACATATGGGAGTCTATGAAAAATCTGTATGAAGAAGACAAGAACATGAGCAAAATGTTTGTGGTTGAAAAATATCACAAATTGCACTTTGAGGACGAAAAGTCCATGCTGCCACAGGTGAAGGAATTTCTGAAGCTGCATGAGAAACTGGAAGACGAAGAGATGCCCCTTCCTGACAAGTTTGTCGTCAGAGGGATCGTCTCAAAACTTCCTGCTGGATGGAGTACCTTCTATGCAAGGATGCACAGAAAGAAGCTAGACATTAGCTTGGGAGATCTACTTCAAGAGATCCATGTTGAGGACGAGATGCGTTCCCAACAGAAGTGGACACTCTGTCCAAACAGTTGGCTAAAGCCAATCTTGTGCAGACGAGAGATCCCAAGAGGAAGCAGGCGGCTTCTCATCCCAAGAAGAAGGACTTCACTAATCTGAAAGTAAAGGGTCCTTCATTCAAGCAACAGAAGACTAAGTCCCACGTGACTTGTTACAATTGTGGCAAGAAAGGCCACTACAAGAGTGAATGCAGATCTAAGCCTAAACAATCAGAGAAAGGTGAGCCTAACAAGGTTTCATTGGTTTCTAACTTTGTTGCTATGATCGCACAGGTCACAAATGTGGGGGTTGACTCTGACTGGTGGATAGACACTGGTGCGACTTGCCATGTCTGTTCTGGCAAGGAATGGTTCGTCACGTACCAACCGATATTTGAGAAGGTTGTCATGGCGAACCAGGCCCAAACTGAAGTTCTGGGGATCGGGACCGTGGAACTGAAACTCACTTCTGGGAACACTCTGACGCTTCAAGGAGTGAAGCATGTTCCGACGATTGCCAAGAACCTGATCTCTGGGAGCCTGCTATGCAACACAGGCTTGAGGATGGACATCAATGCTGGTCAGATGGTGATGTCCAATAAAGGAACATACTTCGGGAAGGCTTATCAAATCGAAGGAATGTTTAAAATTCAGCTTGTCAACCAGTTTGATGACATTAATACAGTTGCATTTTTTCATTATTCTTTTGAGTTGTGGCATAATAGACTAGGACATGTTCATTGTAAAAGAATTAACAAAATGTCTAGTCTAGGACTTATCTCCAAATATGGGGGTAAGGTGGAGAAGTGTGAAGTGTGTGCTCAGACGAAGATCACAAGGAAACCCTTTCATCAGGTCAATCGAAGCACAGATCTTCTGGAGTTGGTGCACTCCGATATCTATGACTTCAAATATTTCTCCACGAAGGCCAGGATGAAGTATTTCATAACCTTCATCGACGACTTCTCAAAATACATGTTCGTCTACTTGCTCAAGTCTAAAGACGAAGCCTTCGAGAAGTTCAGAGAGTTCAGGGCCGAAGCTGAACGGCAGACTGGACAACAACTCAAGAGGTTAAGAAGTAATCGAGGTGGGGAGTACAGGTCTCATGAATTCGCATTATTCTGCAAAGAACATGGAATCATATGCGAGACTACTGCTCCATATTCTCCTCAATCCAACGGAGTAGCGGAGAGGAAGAACAAAACGTTGACAGAAATAATGAACTCAATGCTGCTAACCGCGGGTCTTCCTAAATGCTACTGGGGAGAAGCTGCATTGACGGCCACTTTTATTCTAAATAGAGTGCCATATGCAACTTCGAACATAACTTCTCATGAACTCTGGTTCAAAGTCAGACCAAACTTGAATGTCATTCGAGTGTGGGGGTGTCTGGCGTATGTGAAGCTCCCAGATCTGAAGATTCAGAAGCTAGGGACAAGGACTACGAAGGCGATCTTCTTGGGGTATGCCGAGAAGAGTGATGCTAGGAGATTTCTTGATATTGAGTCAAATCATATCATCGAATCTCGCGATGCTGAATACTTTGAAGACAAGTTTGCAAAAGACAAAAACATTGTTCTTTCGGACATTCTAAAAAATGATGTAGGTGCAAATGAGACTGAAATCTCATATGGGCCAGTAGTCCGAGAAGAAGCTGTTGTTGATGAAACAACTCTTGTACCAGAACTCGCAGAGCCGTCAGCTAAGCGAACGAGGAGACCAAAAGACTTCGGAGATGACTTTGTCGCCTATCATGTGGAAGCAGATCCGCTTACCTATGATGAGGCGATGAAGACGAGAGATGCTATCTTCTGGAAGGAGGCAGTGAATGACAAGTTTGACTCTATCACCTCCAATAATACATGGGTGTTGGTAGATCTACCTGAAGAAGAAAAGCCCATCGGATGTAAATGGATCTTCAAGAAGAAGATGAAGGCAGATGGAACTATTGGCAAGTTCAAGGCCAGCTGGTAGCCAAAGGATTTTCTCAGAAATAGGGGATAGACTACTTTGACACGTACGCTCCAGTAGCTCGAATGACCACCATCAGAATGTTAATCACTCTAGCAGCTATACATAAGTTGGTGATACATCAGATGGATGTTAAAACAGCATTCCTAAATGGAGAGCTGACCGAAGAGATTTTCATGCAACAGCCAGATGGATTTGTCGTCAAAGGTCTTGAAGACAAAGTCTGCAAGTTGGTGAAATCATTGTATGGTTTGAAGCAAGCTCCCAAGATGTGGCATGAGAAGTTTGACAAAGTTATTAGGTCAAACGGCTACAGAGTCAGCGAGACAGACAAATGTGTTTACACAAAGTTCGCTGATGGAAGAGGAGTCATCGTTTTTCTATATGTGGACGACATGCTAATCCTAGGTACGGATATAGACTGTGTCATAGAGACAAAGAAGTTCCTCTCAACCAAGTTCAGTATGAAGGACTTGGGGGATGCAGATGTCATCTTGGGCATAAAGATCGTCCGAACAGACACTGGAGTAGCGCTGTCACAATCTCACTACATTGAGAAGATGCTCACACGCTATGGGTATAAGGATCTTCCAGGGATCGATACGCCATACAGGTGTGATCAGAAGCTGAAGCCAAACTCAAGGGAAAGCGTCAGGCAGCTGGAGTATTCTAGCGTTATCGGAAGTTTGATGTACGCAACCACTGCCACAAGGCCTGACATAGCTTTCGCCGTGGGAATGCTGAGTCGGTTCACAAGCAACCCAGGGGTTGAGCACTGAAAAGCTGTGAAGCGGGTGATGAGATATCTCAAGAAGACTCAGACATATGCACTGCACTACAACGGGTATCCGACAGTAGTGGAAGGCTTCAGTGATGCTAGCTGGTGTTCAGAGGTGGAAAGCGAGAGATCCACAGGTGGATATATCTTTTCATTAGGTGGAGCTGCTATATCATGGAAGTCAAAGAAGCAGACTATACTCTCTCGTTCCTCCATGGAATCTGAATTCTATGCACTTAAAACTGTAGCAAATGAAGCAGAATGGCTTCGGGAGCTCATGTATGATCTTCCAGTGGTTGGGTCTCAGATACTGACAATACTGATATACTGTGACAACCAAGCGACTGCGGCGGTGGCATCAAATGACCTCTTCAACGGGAAGAAGAGGACTGTGCGATTGAAGCACAGGGCAGTACACGATCTTATCAAAAGAGGTGTAATTGCAGTGGTTGATGTTCAGAGTCAGGAGAACCTGGCAAATCCATTCACAAAGGGCCTCAAGCGCCAGTTGGTCGATGACACAGCTTGTAAAATGGGCTTGAAGGCATTCTGATAGTGTGTCTTTGTAATCCTACCATAAAGTTTTATGCTATTAGTTCAAAGATAAATCTACTAGGCATCTAACTTTTGGTTCAAAGGAGGATCACTGACTGGAAAACTATCAGGTAACAGTGTGTACTTGTTCTCTGGAACATGGAAGGGATACAGACCCATAACCACTGTTGTCTACTATGTATTTTTTCTGCGGAAAAAATAGATCCTGTGGAAGGTTGGCTTAAACGCCTTAATGAGTTCTCAGGCAGAGTGAATGCCTGGTGTGCTTTACAGGAAGCACGGTAGAGCAGCACTATAAGGAGTGAAACTCCATGCTACAGTGGGATGACTCCACCATGAGGTTCCCAGGTAGGGGTAATGCCTCGGCTTTGCAAGCCAAGTCATAGCGGCGTAGCACCGTAAATAGGCAGGTAGCCTAATAATGTATGACGTAATTAAAGAGTTGTAGACAACACTACAAAGGGGAGGATGGCCCCATGTTACAGTGGCACGACACCATGATGAAGTACCCAGGTAGGGGTAAAGCCTCGGCATTGCAAGCCATGTCGTTGCGGCGTAACACCGCAAGGAAGCCTTAGGCTTCATGCTGGGTAGTTTGGCACTATAAAGAGGCTTGTGACCTCATGCTACAGTAGTATGACACTACGATGAGATTCCCAGGTAGGGGTAATGCCTCGGCTTTAGGCCATGTCATAGCGGTGTAGCACCGTAAGGAAGCGCAAGGCTTCATGCCATATCTCTTTAATAAAGAACTCACCTATAGTGTATGGAAAGAGATATCAGGCCGTCTCTTGAGGGTAAACTTGTAGACGCCCAAAATTATACACTGAAACCAGGCTGGCACAGGGCCTTTAATGTGCAGCCAGAAGCACACGTAACTACACTTTGTGAGTGGGAAGAATAACAATTGTGGTACATAATTCAAGGCGTAGTCCATTCTAGTATCACATTGTTATTTAACCCATGCGAGAAGATTCAAGTCGTCAGCGACATCTATCCTAATACAAAATGGATAGTTACTGTGGGGAACGCTCAACCCTGGACACATATATATGTTGTGATTGTGGGAAATTGTTGGTGCTTTCTTTACATGGAGAGAGCTTGCTCTCAACATGCCTTATAAATTTTAGTCCCACATCGGAAATGCACCATGAGTTATCTCAACATATATACTTGGGTGTGTTATTGAGAGATGCACATGGGGTGGTGACCCTAAGGAGGGAACCATGTGGGTGATTTTACTAGGAGGTAAGAATAAGGCTCCAAGGATTAAGCATTAATGCTTTTGTCATTCTTTTGGATTAATTCCATTTGGAGCTAAGCCCCAAAGGGGCTTAGCAACTCGGACTCGGACTCGGGCTCATGAGGCGTAATGTGGCGTTTTGTTGGCGTAATTTGCACTTAGCACGTCAACAATCATGCGATCTTTATGCGGCTCATATACGGGCATGCGGCCATGCGACTCATGTGGTCCATACAGCTCATGCAGCTCATGCGGTCCATGCGGCTCATGCGGCCCATGCGGCTCATGCGGTCCATGCGGCTCATGCAGTCCATACGGCTCATGCGATCCATGCAGCTCATGCGGTCCATGCGGCCCATGCGCACTTCAGCAGTCATGCGGTCTTTATGCGGCTCATATGCGGCCATACGATCTTATGCGGCATGCGGCTCATATGCGACCTCATACGGCTATGCGGTCCATGCGGCTCATGCGGTCCATACGGCCATGCGGCCATACGGCTCATGCGGTCCATGCAGCTCATGCGGCTCATGCGGTCCATGTGGCTCATGCGGCTCATGCGGTCCATGCGGCTCATGCGACTCATGCGGTCCATGCGGCTCATGCGGTCCATGCAGCTCATGCGGTCTATGCGATCCATGCGGCTCATGCGGTCCATGAAGCCATGCGGCTCATGCGGCCAGGACTGCTGCTGCCGCATGGAGGGCTCCGCTGACTGTGCAGATTACAAGTCAGTTATGGTAAGGCTGAATCAATGCGATTAATTCAGATCCTATCTTTGTGGGATTTGAATTAATTTCGTTCCTATCTTTGTGGAATTTGAATTAATCTCGTTGCTATCTTTTTGGAATTTGATTCAATCTTTCCATAACTGAAGAGGCGGCTAGGGTTTTCACCCTCTCTCTATATATACTCTCTTATGGCCTCCTTTGTGGGTACTACGAAAAATACAAGTCAAAAAAGGAGAAAGAGAGAGGGATCTGCTGCCGCCATTGCAAGTCCATCCGAGGAGTCAGAATAGAGGTGACTTTGAGCGTTCCACAAGTTCTTCAAACTTGCTGGTTCCTGGAAGCAGATCGTGTGGGGCGAATCTTACTTTGAACAACGGTGTTTTGACACCCCAGCATTGTTCTTTTTCTCATCTCTCTCTAGATTATTGTAACTCGTTCTGTCCCAATTGCAACACGTTTGCAAGGAAGAACGAGAGATCTTATCTTCTTTATTTTCCTCCTCCATTTTGTAATCGGGTTATTTGGTATTTGTATCATCGTAGATCTTTGTTGCATCTGTTTTACCATCTTTGATCAATCCCCGGGACTAACACTATTTAAATTGTCACGCCCCAGAACCAGAATACTGGAGAGCGGGGGAATGACTCAGTCAGCTACGTATTACGGGTAGATGAATACCGTATAATACGATCAATGCTGTCTAAAAGACGAGGGGGTGCATACTACATGAAAGTCTTACTATGGTCACTTACACATCTATTGTCTCAATCATTCAAACAAGAAACAGAAATATAGAACATGTAAGGTAAAGCAGTAAGGCATCCCAAACGCTCAGTCAAAATGTTCTCGAGATCTGGCTTTATAAAACATAGCCAGATGATATAGCAAGTATACACAATTGTTATCAGCTGCAGTCTGACTTAATTACAATTATGTAAAAGTAAGTACAAGACAATCCGACTAACATGTCGGTGCCAAACGGCAAAGTATAAAGTAAATAACAAAACGAGCGGGGAGGTAAGGAACTCACTCGAGTCCTCCTGCGATCATCCCTCTAGTATTGACCATCTTGGAGGTAGAGGTAAGCTGAGTCCTCGGGAACCGGCTCTAAATCTGGCCATGCAAAACCAGAGAGGTTAGACCTCTAATAGCAAGTACCGTAAGGAAGCACGATATGAGACATTAAACCAGTAATTAAGAGAATATAATAATAGACCTCTGTTTGCTACTGGGATTCACATAACATCACGACACTTCGAACCAACCTCCCAACCAAACAAGGACAGAAGTTGGCCCGTCATGTCCTGATGCTCTGATCATCTCAGTTAGGTAACATAGTAGGTACAGTACACAAACAAATCAACTTAAACGGCCATCCAACTCCTACGGCTTACTACTGTGAGTCCCAAGTTACCCTGGAATTATGCAATAAAGATTTCTCAGTTCTTACTATAGACAAGCAAGGCTAGTCGATCCAATCAATCAATTGCGCCAATCATGAATTAGACGAGTCCCAGCGGGACGTCCGTTATCAATATACAATATACAATAAATAGTATTACCAGATACCGCTCCATGTCCGTGTGGCAGGTTTGTAGCATCTGTGGGGACCAGCCGGCCTGTCGGGTACTACTAGTCCCAAGAGGGCTGCCATGTAAGAACTCGGGAATCCATTCTCTCCATGTAATCATTATTTTTATTTAACTTAATAGTCTCTACGTTGAGTGAAATCCCATGCCGTGGATCATGGTCATTCGGAATGAGTACTTTCGTACAGGGTACGATATGCACAACTCTACAACGATGCCCGTGCGGTTAGGTTGTAGGTCTTACATAGCGTAATACAATAATCCAAACTAACCACGGAACAATCATGCATTGACCATAAAGTACACATACTTCTTTTATAGTAAAATAAATAAATAAATAAATTGAAGTCTGCATGTATGCCTGTATGTCAATATTCGGGATCGGCCAATCGATTATAGTAGTTCATACTTAATATAAACGTGTCTTATTCCATTTAATTCAATAAGACAACTAGCCAGTCTCTTAGTTCCATCTAGGAATGCATGATCAATAATTAATCAAGATAACAATCAATGTTAATTAATGCCAAATTCGGGAAATAAACATTGAGAAATAAATAATAATTGGGAAATAAATAATCTCATGCGCTGTGGGAAATGATTGGAAAATAAATAATCTCATACGCCTGGGGAATGATTGGGAAATAAATAATCTCATGCGCTGTGGGAAAGGTTGGGAAATAAATAATATCATGCGCCTGAGGGAAATAAATAATCTCATACGCCTGAGGAATGAGATTGGGAAATAAATAATCTCATGCGCCTGAGAAATGAGATTGGGAAATAAATAATCCATGCGCTGAGAAATGAGATTGGAAAATAAATAATGATTGGAAAATAAATAATCTCATGCGCTGTGGGAAATGATTGAGAAATAAATAATCTCATGCGCTGTGGAAAAGGTTGGAAAATAAATAATATCATACGCCTGAGGGAAATAAATAATCTCATGCGCCTGAGGAATGAGATTGGGAAATAAATAATATCATGCGCCTGAGGAATGGGATTGGGAAATAAATAATCCATGCGCTTAGGAATAAGATTGGGAAATAAATAATCTCATGCGCCTGAGGAATGAGATTGGGAAATAAATCTCAGCGTTGCCGGGACTTCATGGCGCATGGCCTCCCGGCGCATGGCCTCCCGGGCGCATGGGGTTCCCGGCGCATGGGGTTCATCGTCCCCAAACAGCAAGTTCAGCCATGAAAGTCCTAAAAACTTGCTATGGCCATAACTTCCTCATCCGAAGTCGAAATCAAGCGAAACAAAAGTCAAAACTAAATGAAATTAAATTCTCTACAACATGGAACTATTAGTTTTCGGAAACAACCAAGTTTTAGAGATCAAAACCAAGAAAAACCGAAAATGTATCAAACTTAGATCTACAACAAATAAGCCATGGAAATTGAAAATGCTAAGTACTAAAGAGACTTAGAATCAAATAGGGAAGATGATGGAACAATAAAAATAGGGATCCATCAAGAAGCAAGTTGGCACTTGCCTTGCTCTTTTAGGTTGGTGGGAGAGTTATGAGGAAGAAGAAGAGTAATGAAGAGAGAGAAAGGGTTTGGGGATTTGAATGAAGGAGTGGTGGTAGGTGGGGGTTTATTTCGGTTCATGATGAACCAACATAATTAAACCAATCTGAGCCGAACCCCTAGCAAAGCTTAAGCAGAGTATAAAAGCAGAAAGTAAAGTACAGAAATAAAATTGCAGGAAATTAATTAACAAAAAATTAAAGGAATTTAAATACAGAGCAATACATGATAAATATTAAATGAATACATTCCAGCAGTACATGTATTTAGAATACGTATTCTGGGAACGGGAAGTGACATAAATACTACTAGCTACACCTGTAATGGTAATAAAACAGGGTCTTATTCTAACAGAAAGTCATGGGACAAAAGACATCGTCAACTGTTGGTTATATCTTAAAAATGGTACCTCAGTTATGAAATATTTTCTCAGTCATCAATTTTTACAATCATTAGCCCTTTTTCATTATCAATTTTTGATTCTTGCACCACTTCTCCCTCAAGTGGTAATTCTCAAAACATCATGATTTAACTTCGTTATCCAAACTACTCTATGGTCACCAACTCACTTATTCATGATCCTACACATCCTGTCTTCCTATCTTTATCAATATTCCATCTCTATGATCCTAACAGTGTTGCAAGGTCTAAGAATTATAAAAGACACACTAAGGAATGGTTAAATTGTCATGTCAAGCAAAGTCATGTATAGTCACGAATACATACGAAATAGTGTTACTGAAAATTGGGTATCTCAAAGAAAATAGTGTTCTAGAAAATTAACCCATTATTCTTCCAAAATTAAACTGGTCGTGAATGATATTCTTATGCAACTGTCTAATCCATCATCAATCTTGTATTTCTTTATACTTCTATTTTCATCATCACGTACATTTTGACATCTCCTGATTTAAACGTTTGATTCAAAATCCTTAACCAAATAGAAGTTCGGTTATTCCATCTTGAGCTTCTAATTTTGTTGTTATCACTTAGCCAATAAAATTTATCTCAGGAGTAGTTTATTGCATCCCTTAATCCTTTGATCTCTTATTTATAACATCTGGGTCTTTCAATTTGTATTTTCAATCCCCAATTGAGTTGTCCTCAAGTTTCAAATATTTTGTTTCACCCATCGATGGTACGTTTCAATTCATCGTACACATTTTTTTTCTTATAATACTTACAATCTTATTTATAAAACTCAAACACCATGATTCATCTCCTCATCATCAATCGCTGTCTTCAATTAAATTGTACCTCGAGTTTTCTTGCTCTGCCCACCATGTGTAGATTTTTTTTTACTATGTCTTTCCTTTAAAGTACACCTCTGTATTTATCTTTTTCCATGACCTCGAATTTACCAAGTGAATTTTTGATTTTTTTTTTCATCACATATCTCTTAGCTTCGTATTACTCACAATCATATTCATAAGATTCAATTATCCTCGATTCCTCTCCTTATTATCAATTGTCGTCCTTAGTTAAGTTGTACCTCGAGTTAAAATTCCTTGCCCCGCAATCATTTATAGATTTTTTTTGTTCAAAATATACTTTATGTTCATTCCTCCTTAAAGAACACCTCAGTATTTATCAAATTTTTTTCAACCTCTAAGTCACATAATTAATTGATCGTTACTGCATCCCTGCCTTTTCCATAAATGATTTCGATCCCTAAATATCCATATATATAAGTCCCTTGTCCTATCACTGTAACTCATTTATATTAGAATTTCACTCCTCATGTCATTATCATCTCGAGTACTAACACGTATCTAAGGAGAATTTCATTCTTCTCAAATCTTAACACCAATATTTCTTTGATAAGTACCGCCATATATTCTCATTAAGATTAGAATCTTCTAAGTTTTCAGAATTCGTATTGTAAGGAAAACATGACTTTGTGAAAGACACTGCCAACAAAGAGTGTAATCAAGGGTCGATTCATATCGGGAAGAATCAGCAAATTCTTATGAATTCAAAAGATATCTTATTACAAATCTATAGGGTATCATCTAGTAATAATCAACAAAAAAATAAAGTATTGAGTTTTGGAAGCTTCCTAGGCCTTGAACTGATCAAGAAGTTCTTAGAGAGAGTAAGGTTTCAGGTTGAGTGGAGGAAGTCAACAAATAAAATATTCTTGATCTTAGAATAACTTAGAAACTATCAATCAATATTGGAATTATTTTTGGAAAATAATCCCCTTGGAAGATTCGTGAACAAGCTAAGTTGAACCAATTCTTTTGGTAATAATTAACCTTGGGGCTTTATGGTTCCAGAAGAATTTGGTTCGGGATTGGTCCCAAGAAAGTCAATTGAAAATAATGTCAAGATAAATGGTTGGATTCACTATTCATAAAAATACTCTGGATAGATAAAAGTTTACCAAGTTTGCTAAAGGAGAATTTGAAACTCTCAATAGTAAAATAGATCTAGATTCTAAATAAAGATAGAAAAGTATGATTTGATCAACTAATAATTGAAAATTTTGAAATAGGTTTGTTGAAGAAGGAGATTGGAAAAAATCTAATCCTAATCCATAAATAACAAAAGAGTATGGATGCTAAGGAATGCTGGAGTATGATAAGGATATGGAGGAAGATAACCTCTGAAAGCCAAGGGATACTAAAAGATATATAAAATCTAGAAACTAAAGTATATAGTAAAATAGACCACCATACAA
This sequence comes from Iris pallida, assembly GCA_029216955.1. Classification (NCBI taxonomy): domain Eukaryota; kingdom Viridiplantae; phylum Streptophyta; class Magnoliopsida; order Asparagales; family Iridaceae; genus Iris; species Iris pallida. The sequence goes on along the minus strand of JANAVB010024000.1, from coordinate 8,803,049 downwards.
TCGGCCTATGCTGGATAAGGTTTAGGATGCAAAACATAAGCAAGGTAGCCTACCAGTCTATAACAAACAAAAACATTTATTTATAATATATTTCGGTCCTATGTTGTGACAAATTAATGTTCTAGTGTTCTAATTGTTTCAAGATATGTTCTCCTAAGTTGTTGATCAGACCTGCATGGGCCACCACTAAAAATATGTCACAACCCTGTTGGCCCATTCCATGGTCACACCCGATTTCGATAATCAACATACACTTTAGTCGATACACAAAATATAGAAAATGTTGCTAATCATTTCAGGATTCATGAAATCATATTCAACGGACGATGTACCGCATCAATCAAAGTATCAACGTCATCAAATCTACTGGAGACTCATTTCTTATTTTATTATGTATTTTGTATTTTATTGAGTCTAGAATTTATTCTGTAAAATCAATTATGGTAATACTGGCTTAGGGTTAAAACTGTCATCATTCCAAAAAGCCTTCTTAATTTACCATTCGTATTTTCGTATAAAAATATTTCAAAAACATATTTCGAAAATAGTCTTTCAAAATGATTTTACAAATAATCAAAAACTATTTGAAAACTGTTTTTTCAAAAAGATTTTCAAATACCTCCTGACAGAACTCCTAACCGAGTTCGGCCCGAGTTCGGTCCGAACTCTGACCGAGTTCGGTCAGTTTGTATTCAAATTCTGTTGCCTCCAAATTTGCGAGCAACGTCTATTTGTGAGATATTTGCATTCGAACTCTGTCCGAGTTCTGTCCGAGTTCGGTTGGTGAAAACACCTATAAATAGTGAAGAACTTTTCATTTCAAATCATCAATTCATTCTTCATTCTCTCTTCTCTATTACTCAAGTGTTTTCAAACGATCCAAGATTTTCATATCTCACCTATACTTCTCTTAGCCAAAAGCCAGTACTATCAGAGTTGATTTAGAGTCTTTTGGTTACTCAAGAGTTGTAAAGAGGTCGTTCCAAGTTTCAACAACTTATCTTGTTGTGGAGCTGGTCGTGCGCTCGTCACCAAGCACGGTGTATGTGTGGAGCTGGTCGTGCGCTCGTCACCAAGCACGGTGTTGTAAGAGACTGCAAGCTCTCAGTTAAAGCTTGTGCCATAGTGGATTAACATCGAGCAAGAGTACTCGAGACTGGATTAGTCCTCTCAGAGGGATACCAGTATATATTGCTGTGTCAACTGAGTTTGAATCTTCTATCTCTATTTACTGTCTATTACATATCTGCCATAGTTTAAATTTTTAATTGGTGATTATTTTTCGCTGCACACACGCACTCTATTCACCCCCCCTCTAGAGGTGCTCAACGGTCCTACAATTGGTATCAAAGCAGGTTATATTCTTATATAACATACCTTAGAGAGTATATATGGCAGCCGTGAAATCTATATTCAACGGTGAAGGGCAATCCACAAATAGACCTCCCCTATTTGATGGAACAAATTACACATACTGGAAAACACGGATGACTTTCTTTCTAAAGTCTCTTGACTTTGATCTTTGGTCAATAGTCATTGATGGATATAAGAAGCCAGCACCTACAGTGGTTGATGGCATTCTTATGGAAAAGCCTCATGACAAGTACACCGATGCTGAAAAAGCAAAGGCTAGTCTTGATGATCGAGCCATCATTGCACTATTCTGTGCAATTGACAAAATCGAGTTCAATAGAGTTTCAACCTGTAAAACGTCTCACAAAATTTGGAAACTCCTTGAGGTAACCCATGAAGGGACTTCCCAAGTAAAGGAATCCAAAATTAGTAGACTAACACAGGAGTATGAATCCTTTAAAATGAAACCCGGTGAGTCAATTACACAGATGTTTACTCGTTTCCTTGATATAACTAATCCTTTACAATCTCTTGGCAAGGATTACAGCAACCACGAGAAAATCAGAAAAGTGCTGCGGGCTCTAACAAAGAACTGGAATCCAAAAGCCACAGCAATTATTGAAGGAAACGATCTCACCACAATGACTCTGGAGACTCTGATGGGCAAACTCATGACCCATGAACTCGACTTGTAAGATTTTGAAGAAACAACACCAAAGGAGAAAACTATTGCCTTCAAAGCTCAAGCAAGAAAATCAACATACAACGATTCCGATGAAGATTCGTCAAGTGGTGATGAAAGAGCCCTACTTGTGATGAACTTCAAGAAATATATAAAGTTCACAAGCAGAAAGAAGAAAGACGTCCAAGAAAGCAACGAAGATGAAACTATATGCTTTGGATGTAAGAAATCAGGGCATATAAAGAAGGACAGTCCAACCACCAAGAAAAGCAGTCCATACGATAAATCAAGATCAAGCAGAAAATCTACATCTGGTCGAAAGTATGCGAACACAAGCATCTGGCACGAAAGTGATGCCAGTGACTCAAAAGAAGAAGACAAACCCTGCAGCAATGCCAATGTTTGTCTTATGGCTTTTGAAAAGGTATCATCTAATCCTTTATTTGATGATTTTACTTTCGATGAACTAGAGAACGCCTTTAGCGAACTACTTGAAGATCACAAAACTGTGCTCAACAAGTATAAGCAATCTCGAAAAGAGATTAAAGCACACACAACCGAGATAGCCAGATTGTCTAATCTAATTGAAGATATTAAAGAGACATCTACTACCGGTAACACGGAAGAGATAGCCAAACTAAAAGCAGACTATCATGAGGCTATCCTCAATATTGAAAAGAAAGAAAAGGACTATGTTAAAGTATAAAAGCTTTATGACATAGAGAAGAAGATGCACCTAGTAACTGAACAAAGACTCCTTGATATGACTGCTAGATACGAAGAGTCTATTACGATTTCTAAAAATTTAGAAATCAAGTTAGGCAAACAGGCAATACCTGTGACACAGCCTAAGATTAGTCCTAATGTAAAGCATACACCTAGAAGAACTAAACACAAGAAAGCACAGAGGAAACACGAACACAATCATGCTTTCACTTACAGGTTCTCCAAACAAAACAAGCTTGCAAAAACAGTTTCTACCTCTAAACTGACTTGCACATATTGTGGTACGCACGGACACATATCACAATATTGTCTTGCAAGAAAGCTTGTTAATAACCATACTTTAGTCTGGAGACCTAAAGCTAATCTGTGTGGACCCTTCAGAAAATGGGTACCAAAGGATTCATCTACTTGTCTTGTAGGTTGACCCTCAACCCTCTCATGCTAAAAGCAAATAGATTCTCGATAGCGGATGTTCGCGACACATGACTGGTGATGCATCCTTATTCGCTACGCTATCGATGAAGAAAGAATGATACGTCTCCTTCGGAAACAACTTAAGAGGTGATATAATAGGTAATGGCACTGTAGGTATTTCTCCTTATCCAATAATAAAGGATGTTTGTCTAGTAACTGAATTGAAACATAACCTATTGAGCATAAGCCATTTGGCAGATAATGGTTATGGTATCAATTTTGTAAAAGACAAATGTACCATATATGATATGTCATCCGGTGATCCCGTATATGAAGGGATTAGAGAAGACAACATTTATGTTTTCTTTTTGGAGAATACTAATAATGCAGGAAGGTGCCTAGTAGCCAATCAAGATAAAAGCTGGCTATAGCACATGAGACTAGGACATGCAAACATGGATACTATCTCACGACTGAATACAAAGAAGTTGGTAAAAGGACTCCCTGAAATTCCATTCAAGAGAGATCTGGTATGTGCAGACTGTGAAAAGAACAAAGCACGTAGGTCTACTTTTAAATCCATCAATGCTGTAAGTACTTCGAGACCTTTGTAGTTGATTCATATGGATTTATTTGGTCCTAGTAGAGTCGCCAGTCTTGGCGGTAAGCTCTATGCTTTTGTTATTGTTGATGATTTCTCTCGTTTTACTTGGGTTTACTTTTTATCAAACAAAAGTGATGCTATTTTTGAATTTCAGATATTTTGTAAAAAGGTACAAAACGAAAAAGGCTTCATGATTACTCGTATCCGAAGTGATCATGGTGGCGAATTCGAAAATTCTGATTTCAAAAAGTTTTGTGATGATAGTGGATATTACCACGAATTTTCTTGTCCTAGAACTCCCCAACAGAATGGTGTTGTGGAGCGGAAGAACCGTACTCTAAGCGAAATAGCTAGAGTCATGCTAAACCAGTATAATCTTCCTAAATATTTTTGGGCAGAAGCTGTTAGTACAACCTGTCATATTTTAAACAGGGTGTTAATTCGACCAATCTTGAAGAAAACACCATATGAGCTTTGGTTTGGAAGAATTCCAAACATTTCTTATTTTAAAGTTTTTGGTTGTCGCTGTTTTATCCTGAACACCAAGGATAATTTGGGAAAGTTCGACTCCAAAGCAGATGACGGGATATTTCTCGGATATGCTGCTAAGAGTAAGGGATATAGAATTTTTAATAAAAGATCTATGATTGTTGAAGAAAGTATTAATGTTACTTTTGATGAGTTGAATAGTCACAGATCTAGCGACAGTGATGATGAAGATGCACCTAAAAAGACTAAGAAGAATTCTGAGAAAGATCTGACCCAAGAGGCAAGAACTGATAAAAGTTCCGAAGATGCAGGAACTGAGAAAAGCCTTGTGAAGGGTATGGCCCAAAGATTTGAATCATTGAGATTCAAGCCAGATCATCCAGAAACTCTCATAATAGGTGATGTATCCAAAGGTGTAAGTACATGTTCATCTCTTAGAGATTCTGAATTAGCAGCAAATGTAGCTTTTATTTCACAAATAGAACCTAAGAATGTTGATGAAGCTTTTTCTGATGAGTTTTGGATTTCTGCCATGCAAGAGGAACTAAATCAATTTGAGAGAAACCAAGTTTGGGTACTCGTTCCTAAACCTATTGGTCAATCGATAATTGGTACCAAATGGGTGTTCCTAAATAAACTTAGTGAAGATGGACAAGTTCTACGCAACAAAGCACGTCTAGTGGCACAAGGTTATAATCAAGAAGAAGGAATTGATTATGATGAGACCTATGCTCCTGTTGCTAGACTAGAAGCCATCCGCATATTTTGCTCATTTGCATGTTTTAATGATTTTAAACTCTTTCAAATGGACGTGAAAAGCGCATTTTTAAATGGATTTTTGAAAGAATAAGTTTTTGTGAAACAGCCCCCTGGCTTTGAAGATTTTCAAAAACCTGATCATGTCTTCAAGCTTAAGAAAGCACTTTACGGACTTAAACAAGCACCTCGTGCTTGGTATGAACGACTAAGTGCCTTCTTACTTGATAATGGATTTTCAAAAGGAAAGATTGATACTACTTTATTTATAAAATCCATGAATGATGATATACTTCTAGTACAAATCTATGTGGATGACATCATATTTGGTTCTACTAATGAAAAACTTTGTCAAGATTTTGCTAAGTGTATGCAGAGTGAATTTGAGATGAGTATGATGGAAGAACTGAACTTCTTCCTAGGACTGTAAATCAAACAACACTCGACTGGAACATTCATCAACCAAGCTAAGTACACGAAGGATATACTGAAAAAGTACGACTTCGAGAATGTAAAGCCAATTGGGACACCTATGGCTACATCTACAAAGCTTGATGCTGATGAAAGTGGCAAACCTATCGATCAGCGTAAGTATCGAGATATGATTGGTAGTTTATTATATTTAACTGTTAGTCGCCCTGATATTATGTTTAGCGTTTGCATATGTGCACGATATCAGGCAAACCCTAAGGAATCACATCTTAGTGCCGTTAAGCGTATCTTCCGATACCTTAAAGGAACTTCTACAATTGGCTTATGGTATCCCAAAACCAAATCCTTTGACCTTATAGGTTACTCGGATGCGAATTTTGCAGGATGCAAAGTGGACCGTAAAAGTACCAGTGGCACATGTCATTTCTTAGGAAAAGCCTTAGTCTCTTGGTTTAGCAAGAAACAAAATTCAGTAGCATTATCAACAACTGAGGCTGAGTATATCGCCGCAGGACGTTGTTGTGCTCAGATTTTGTGGATGAAGCAAACCCTAGAAGACTATAATCTGCACTATACAAATGTTCCTATTTATTATGATAACACTAGTGCAATTAATCTGACTAAGAACCCTGTTTGTCACTCACGCACAAAACACATAGAAGTTAGACATCATTTTCTTCGTGATCATCAACAACACGGGGATATTTGCTTAGAATTTATTGATACTGAACATCAACTAGCTGATATATTCATAAAACCACTGGCTGAAGACCGTTTTAACATCTTGAGGCGTGAGCTCGACATTCTTGAATTCTCGGACTAATAATGCTTAAGGTAATTAAATTTGTATTTATGACTTGATAATTTATTATTTAACGAAAATTATTTTTGGGGACAAACTTACAAAGGGTATGTCTGTCACCACGGCTACGGTCGAAGCGAAGCAGTATTTAAGAGTTCCCCGGTGAACCACCGTTAGCTGGGACAACCCCTATAGTTAACCCAAAAATAACAGCAGTTATTTAATAAACCAGTCAACTGTTATTAATTACAACATTTATTTACCTGACTGCTTTGACTGTCTCGGGAAAGCAAGTGGCCGAACTCGGCCCGAACTCTGACCAAGTTCGGACCGAATTCGGACCGAGTTCGGTCGGCGCTGTGATGGTTCCAGAACCGAACAGCCGGCCCTAGTGCCTATATATTCCATCTTTCCTTCCACTTTTTCTTCACACCAAATCGTGGAATACCTTCCTCTCCTACTAGAAGTCTCTCCTCCTCCTTCTTAGCAAGGGATCGACGAGTTCCAGTGGGCGATCTTCTTCCTTCCTCTCCATCTCCTCATGGCTCCCAAACGTCAAAGATGAAACTCTTCTCAAGGTGCTTCTTCCTCCTCTGACTACACTCCTGCAAGTCTCTTTAGTCCAGCACGACCGAGAGATCCCGAAGAATACGATGCTACTTTGTTTCCCGACAAAGACTTCTCGAATCTCTGGTTTGATTCCTTCTCTTCTTGTCGTATTTGTTCTGGAGCTTTCGTCAATTTTACAACTTTCTTTGAATATGCTCATATCTTTGACCAACTTGGATACCGCAATTTCTTCGAGGTCCAAGATATCATTTACGACAATGCAGTCCGTATGTTTTACTGCAATTTGCAGGTAAAACAAAACGGCAATTTCTATTCTTGCATTACTGGACAAGAATTAGAATTCAGCGCCACTAACATCAGTGAATACTTTCACATTCCTGATCTTGGTGATGCATTAGTTGACATCCACCATATACAGTTTTCTGCTGATGTTACTTTGGCCTCTTTTAGGGAACTAATCTGTCACCCTAATCCTCCTCCCAGGAGAATCTTTTCCAGACATCTGAACCAAACTTTTTATGAGCTTCATCGTATGATTTTCTCTGCCCTTCTTCCGAAGAAAGGCTCTACCGATGAAGTTACCTTTTTGGAACTCTCTGCTCTTTATCACATTCATTTTGGAATTCCTTTCTCCGTTCCAAAAACTATGATGTCCTGGATGCTTAACTGCAAGAATGCAGGTAGGAATCTAGTCTTTCCTATGCACCTTGCTTGTATATTTCGACGTTTCGAGATTGATCTTGAAACGTGTGCCATCTCTTCTCCTCCTGTTGAGCTGACTCGCTCTCGTCGGTTCCCTGCACCACCTGGAGCTGCTCCTGCCCCAGCTGCTGATGCTGAGGTCCCTCCAGCTGCTGCTCCTCCTGCTCCGGCACCTGCCCCAGGATTTGACCCGACTTTCTACCAGCGCTTCGATGACTTTGTTGCGGTCTCTACGCAACGTCATCAGGACTCCGAGTTCCGACACATTTCTCAGGCCCAGGTTCTGAGAAATAGTATTGCCGATCTCCACTATAGCCTGGCTCAGGATCCAGTTCATCCGGTCACCATCCTTCCTCACCCTGCATTTTCGGGTCCTCGCTTCACTGATGAGGTTTCCTTTCAGTTCTTGGACCCGACTGCAGCATACTTCCCTCATGATCCTCCCAGTGCGGACGACCCCACGATGTGACGTAGATTCAGCCTTGGACTAGTGGATATTTCTTTGATTAGTTGATGCTTTTGATGTAGTAGTTTCTTTTTATGTCTAAACTGTTTCAGTTAGACTTTATCAGTTGTACTCTTTGATTTCTAGTAGAACTTTCTCTGATATTTCAGTTTATTATGAGTTGTTTTATTCTCTATTAGTTGTTCCATTTATGTCTATGCTGTGATTATTTCTTTTTGCTTCACTTTGTCTTGTGTTTGTCTATTGTTGGCTTCACGAATTACGGGAGAGCCTATTCATTTTACTACTTGACAAAGGGGGAGAAAAAGAGTATACCAAAAGTGCGCATATACAACAATCCAAAAACATCCAAATATTTTTTTTGAGGTACTTTGTATTTTTTTCTATTTGATATAAATATATTTTGGTATAGACTCAAGTTTGTCAACTATCAAAATGGGGGAGATTGTTGGCCCATTCCATGGTCACACCCGATTTCGATAATCAACATACACTTTAGTCGATACACAAAATATAGAAAATGCTGCTAATCATTTCAGGATTCATGAAATCATATTCAACGGACGATGTACCGCATCAATCAAAGCGTCAACATCATCAAATCTACTGGAGACTCATTTCTCATTTTATTATGTATTTTGTATTTTATTGAGTCTAGGATTTATTCTGTAAAATCAATTACGGTAATACTGGCTTGGGGTTAAAACTGTCCTCATTCCAAAAAGCCTTCTTAATTTACCATTCGTATTTTCGTATAAAAATATTTCAAAAACATATTTCTAAAATAGTCTTTCAAAATGATTTTACAAATAATCAAAAACTATTTGAAAACTGTTTTTTCAAAAAGATTTTCAAATATCTCCTGACAGAACTCCTAACCGAGTTCGGCCCGAGTTCGGTCCGAACTCTGACCGAGTTCGGTCAGTTTGTATTCAAATTCTGTTGCCTCCAAATTTGCGAGCAACGTCTATTTGCGAGATATTTGCATCCGAACTCTGTCCGAGTTCTGCCCGAGTTCGGTTGGTGAAAACACCTATAAATAGTGAAAAACTTTTCATTTCAAATCATCAATTCATTCTTCATTTTCTCTTCTCTATTACTCAAGTGTTTTCAAACGATCCAAGATTTTCATATCTCACCTATACTTCTCTTAGCCAAAAGCCAGTACTATCAGAGTTGATTTAGAGTCTTTTGGTTACTCAAGAGTTGTAAAGAGGTCGTTCCAAGTTTCAACAACTTATCTTGTTGTGGAACTGGTCGTGCGCTCGTCACCAAGCACGGTGTGTGTGGAGCTGGTCGTGCGCTCGTCACCAAGCACGGTGTTGTAAGAGACTGCAAGCTCTCAGTTAAAGCTTGTGCCATAGTGGATTAACATCGAGCAAGAGTACTCGAGACTGGATTAGTCCTCTCAGAGGGATACCAGTATATATCGCTGTGTCAACTGAGTTTGAATCTTCTATCTCTATTTACTATCTCTTACATATCTGCCATAGTTTAAATTTTTAATTGGTGATTATTTTCTGCTGTACACACGCACTCTATTCACCCCCCCTCTAGAGGTGCTCAACGGTCCTACAAACCCGATCCCAAATTATTGGGTCGAACCGGATCATGTCCAGCCTGCATCGTTGTGAGACGGCGGCAGTAAGTTGTTCTATATGCAGGTATTCACAACAACATCTATACATTTGTCACAACTTGAATATACAAAAAATTTAAAAACTTTTTATTCAATAATTAAAAAGTACAACTGGAAATGGAAGAACTGAAATAAAGAACTGAATTCAAATTAACAAACTCCAAAACAATAAAAACTAGAAAAACTGGAAACAACTAGCTAGGCGGTCGGCTCGTAGGCCTTAGGTCCTGCGTCCTCCAAGGGGGACTCTGGCAACACCACAGAATACAATACCGGGTCATAGTAGCTATTGTACAATACCTCAGCATCCTCAATGTCACCTAAAAATGTGGGTCTCCAGTCAGGAGGGAGCAAGTACGAATATGTATCTCACATTTCAAGTAATAATGGAAAAGTGCAGGCTAAACAGTTGAAACAATATTTTTCAGCAATTTAACAATTAATAACAATGTAATTTGAATGTGTAATCGTCTATGATCGGCTTGGGTTGTACAATAGCGTCCTAGCGACGCAATACGGCTTATCCCCGTGTGTAAGAGGGGTAAGCTCGCACAATCATACAATATGGGGGGTATTGGCCATAAACGTTACACTATTCTCCCAATCCCCACAATCAATATCAATCAATATTTGAACCCTAGGAGAGGGTTCCGTGTAGCAATGTGGTTTAAATATGCAACTTGACAATTACTAAATAAAATACAAAAAAACATAACCGTAACTTGCCTCTGTTAATTAACTGGATCAGAAATGTCGGTACCGAGGAGGAAGTCAAGTATGTCTCTGAGATCCTACAGTTGAGAACCTTGACTTAGAACCATAATAAACCATTATAGGTGTGCTAGTTACAATCTCTAGAAGCAGACCCTAGTCAGATTTTAAGTTATTAATTAATCTACCGGAAATTGTCTAACGTCGCAACTACGCTCGTTATCATTTTAATTGAATAAGTTGGTTACTGATTAATTGGAAAAAAATAGCAACTATCGGTTAATTTGGCAAAACTTTGTATTTTAAATATATCTATATAAAACTAGGCTTTTTCTTTTAAATGAGAAAACATATGAATTGCTAAATTACTAGATTATTAATTATGAGAAAACTTTATTAATTTCCTTTATAAAATATATATCCCTTTTATATTCGATGTGTTTAACAGCGAAATCAACATTCCATAAAATTAAGAAAAAGTTACGCTACACAATACAGGGTCACAGAGAAATAAAGGAAAAACTGGACTTATGTCCTTACAAATTATTTACATAAATTAATTGATCCTAAGGCGAGCTCTGAGTGCCGCGAACGGTCCAAACAGTAGACCGAGGCCCTGCACCATAAATACTAAAAGCAGTACCAGTTCTAAAAAAATAAATTATAATTAAATTAAAAATTAAAGAGTCTCAGACTTGGTCGTACAATCTCATGTTGCTGGCTAACACCTCAACGTATAGGAAATCCTGTAGCGTTTGCATTTCGTCGAGGCTCATTCGACCGATATGGTCGTCGCCTAACTGGTGATACAAAATCCATAAAATCCAAAAACCGACAAATCCAATCTATAAATCATTTTACAAAAGACCGGTTTCCTTTGAAAATAGGTTTTATTCAAATTTCTAATTTTTATAAAAGAAATTTCTTTTTAAAATATTTCCTGAAATTTTGGGCAGCATCTCCTCTGTAATTGGGACAACCTAATACTGGGAGGATGCCAACCACAACACAATTTAAATATCCCAAACTAGGGATCACACATTTCCAACTCAAAATGAATATCCAACCCAAACCAACCACAGCACAGATATAACCAAAATAGAAAATACGCCGCGACGTAACTGATACTCTACGTATCACCCAAAAGCAACCATATTCAAAATACCGAATCCCGGAATGGGATCGGAACCGCGTCATCATAGACTATCTACATGAGGGACACGGGATCATGAAGTATACCTCAATTGCTCGGCTAGAGCTCTCAGATGCAAATATTAGAAGAATAAAAATCACGGACAGCGGGAAACCAGCTCAGAAAAGCACTGCGAAACTCGGGGCGGAGCCGACAGGGCTCGGGGTCACGCCGGGAAGGTGCTGGCCAGCGACACGGGGACTCGGGGTCGCCGAAGATATGCTGGTCAGCGGGACAGCACGCAGAGGGGTTCGCATGAAACAGATCTGGCCGAAACGCCACGGGGCCGTGCGGAACAGCGCGCAAGGGGTTGCCGGGAAAGGCGTGGCCTCGGGACAGAGGAGGGCGGAGGCCGACGGGGTCTGGCCGGCACGGGAGACGACCAGCGAGGCGCTGGCCGGGCACGGGAGGCGGCCGACGGGGCTCGGCTGACGGGGCGCAGCCGGGAGGCGGCCGGCGGGAGGCCCGGGTCGGAGACGGTGGGCTTCGGCAGGTCGCGGACGGGAACGGGGGCTCGGGGTCGGCCGGAGTTGGCCGGGCATGGGCACAGCGGGTGTAATGAGCCGCTCCGACCTAGCGGAACGCCGATTCAAACGGCAAGTGCAACGACTCAAACGAGCCGTCGACCCGAAGAGTTAGCATCGACCAGATGAAGAATCGATACAAGGCTTACATTGGCCCGTCAAGATGAATCCAGACTTGGACTTTCAAAGGCGCGCTCGGAGTATCGCTCGGCGGATGCGAATATCGCTAAGGTGGGTGGCTCCGATGAACCCGTCTTTGCTTAGCCTAGATACATAACAATACGGACACTATTGCTAGAATCGCTAGGTGATAACACCGCGCATGCTAATAAACGACTCAACGCACCTAGCTAAGGGAATAATCCCATCTTGTATGCTTGTATAGAATATGGAAAAACACAAGAAAAATATGAGAACTCTCGCACCGCGCTCCACGCTCGTGCTAAGGCACAAGCTTACGTTCAAGTCCCTTATGCGTTCAACAATGAAATAATGAATGGTTTACAACAATAAAACGGAAGACTATCGACATATTCGTTCCGCGTAGAGTATAGTAACATTGAAAGACTTCGGGACAGAAAGGTCGCCAAGGTGACTCCCATACAAAAAGTTGCAAAATGTATAAATGAATGAATGAATCGACGAATGAATGAATGAATGAATGAATATGTGAATGAAATGAATCAATGAACAAACCGACAAGTGAAAGAATGAAAAGAATGAATGAATGAAAGATAAGAAAGGAAAGAATGGTTAGCGACAGGTGTGATGGGCACGTGCAACGGGGCTCGCTACCCGCGCTGCACGGACGCCAACCTGGTCGATAATGCATTATGGCTCAGAGACAGCCTATGGCTCAAAGACAGCTGTTAAGTTAAAATGATATAACAATACGAAATGGTCGTGGACGGACTCATGCATGAGTAAAAGGATTCCAAGGCAACGAACAACGATTTCGTGGCCGGCCTAAAATGAATCATAGCCTACGGACGGACAGGTGTGCGGGCTTGGGCACATAACCAAACGTAGGGCCGGTACTTCAATAGTCTATCAAGGTGTACCAGCCATCATGCTTGATATATGAGAATACCAAAAGGAAATGTCCAGATGGCTGACATGCCATCGACCGGTGCATATAGATTAAGTGGGCTTTGCTGGTAGCAATCCACGTGCAAGTCTTTGCATTGAAACAAAGTAGTCTAAGTTAACTGAACAAGGCCCCTTCTGAACAGGCTTGAATATAACACACCAAATGATCGTGAGTACTTCGTGCAAATGAGTTAGAATACACGCCTACGATGCGCTAGAATCTAAGGCAAGGATACGCCGTCGACACTGAATGTTTACGAGAATCATGTTAAGTAATACATATGAATTGTTGACTAACTTGGTTTACTTCGGACAGGGAAGGCCGGACGGTAAGTATGGGTAAGTCGTATATGTATTTCCATGCAACACATTGAATTCGACAACACGAGATATGTTATGAAATATGCCATGAAACTGATCCTAAGGCAAGATTAGAAAGACAATGAATGATAGACGGTGCACAAAAGTAAATAGAACGTGTTTGGTAATAATAGCATTGTGGGCGAGCTAGCCTCCTCACCAGTGCATAATAATGTACTGATAACCCTACGGATTGCTTGCAGGAAGCAGGAGACGACATCGGGTGCGAAGCTTTCCTCGAACGTGCTAAGGTGCGGAGCCAACTCTGGAGCCTTGGAGCGTTGCAAGGAGCTGAAGCACCATATACAGGGCATAATGTATCGGAACATCGCCATGAATCATTCCATCTTGTAAGCCACTTGGCACGCCTTTTATGTTTCAGAGAGAGAGCTTGAGCGATTTGTAATCTCGGCCTAGCACCGCTTGTAAACTTCTTGAATGTCAATAAAGAGTTTGAATTCGCTTCAATTTGTATTCATTTACTTTTCGCTACAAATGGGGACACTCTGTACGACTCTGTGGCCTAGCTCAAATCGGTCATTTCTGGACATAGCCTTGTACGGGCGCAACCTAGGCCCGTACGACGTCACGCCTTAGCGAGGACGATCGCTCCTACGGGAGCGGGGTGTGACAGATTGGTATCAGAACACGGCTTTACGTCCTTGGACTTTATTTCGATTTTTTCAGTTTTGAAAGGTCGTTGGAAATAAAGAAGTGTATGCTATCTCTCGTTATGCCTTGGAATATTCCATACAATAAGTCTAATACTTTCAAAAGCTCATACAAGTAATCGACTGAACGGGATCGATAGGCGAAGGCCATTGTGCCAAACCGCAACGAACTTGAGTTGGAAGGAATGAATGCTAGAAGTTAGCAAACGCAAGGCGTGCTTGAATAACCTTACGCTGACAATGGCGAATGAGTACACGAGACCAAAGTATAGTTCGAATGGGGTGATTATGCACGCAGCCTTTTGGCTAAGTTGTGCCGCGTATCGCACACCTAGACCTTCTGGTGCAAACGAGTTTGCGAACGAAATCAAAAATTGCTTGGATGAGAATAAGTGAGACTTAGAAACGTATATTGATAGAGACGCTACTTGACCAACGCTAAAACGAGCACGGGAGATGGTTCTTAGACTTTGAGGAACGGGCGAATGCGCAATTGAACGTATCGATTGGGAACCGAATTACCTTTTAAGGATTTGTAGAATGACTTGACCCCGAGTGGTGTATGTGATAGCTTCGAAGAAGAATAAGAATGAGTATCGACGACTAATCGAGTGGCTCGAACCCTGAGTGGTGTATGGACGACATAGAAATTGTTCGAACGAGACTAAAGGATTTACGGATAGAATGAGTATGTCGGCAAGCGATGATATCGCGCAAAGCCTTAGAACGAGTAACGCTTAGTTGGTTTTGACTTCGATAGTCTCAAACGAGATATCGTTCGGACAAATTAAGAATGCATAGTATGAATAACAAAACAAATGGAGGACTTGGTCGAGGAAACATAGAAGATCGTGCATGCGATTTTAAATTTAGTCGAATAGATTGGAACTTGAGTTAAGACAAAATACTCGGATGAAACCGAAGATAGCACGATCGGAAGATAGAATGCATGGAAAACGTTGATTTGGAGATACGAGAATGACTAAGGATTTGGAATGGATGTTGCTCAACGACGAGTTAGCACGAGACAATGTAAATTGAGGAATTAAGTTGCATGACTCGAAATTTGTTGCAAAAAGAAGATCGTCAGGTTATGTACATCATCGATGGTATTGAGGCGTATCAAAGATCGATGTACGATAACTCGAGGGTACTCTGATTCGATGAATGATGATCGTGTTAGAAGTTATTATTTCAAGGATGCTATGTTGGAGATATGTTTGGAATGCAGAAGAGAAGTGACTTGATTGTTCGATGATAACCACAACGACAACGATCTTGTCTTATGTGAGCGCAACTCCAGCCTTGCACATGTGTCACTTCGGATTTGGGACGATCGTTCTGCGTGAGCGTTGGCATGGTGATTCATGTCCAGCGGAAATGATCGAACTCGAAATATCTTGACATGATAATTTTGATTGCTTCGACTTGTGGTTTGAAGCGAAGGCGAATTGGAGGATTGATCGGACTTACGATGGACGACGAAGTAAAGTTAAGGATTGAGTAGGCCCAATCTGCGTATCGAAAATGAGTAAGTCTAGACGCAACGCAAGAGTTACGTCCCGATGAGGACGATTATTCTGCGAGAACGTTGACATGGTGATTCATGTCCGCCATGGATAATCGGACTTGCGTGAGATCGGGGCGCGACATATTGCAAGGCTAGACGACCTTGTGATCGACTACGTGAATTGGATATGATGGATAGGTGGATTGTACCAAACAAACTTGAAGAGATAGACTACGATAATAACATGTCGAGGATTTGGTTGAGGACAACCTATCATAGGATGACTTTCCTAAACAAGCTCGAACTTGGAGCGGAGAATGTATTGATGTGAATAGGATGAACGCTGCTTGATGTTTTGAAATTTGAGCGAAACGAACTTGGGTAGAAACTTCCATACGAACAAACAAAATAGTTTGACCATAGGATTTGGGGCGAGCGTCGTGCAACGACATTACACGATAAGCCACGAACTTGACTTGTAACTATGACCTGGTGAGATGACCTAACGGATAGGCGGACGACCCTATGCCGAGTGATTGAACCTGTGTGGTTTACGGTATCGTCTGGACGGACGATAGACTTTGGACAACAAGACTTAGAGTAGAACGGGGAACTGGGAGTATGCGTGAACGACGACAAGATTGGCCCCAAACGAAGGAAATGATAGGAATGGATGATGCGCAAGTAAAGTTGGGATAACAAATTGAATCATTGATAAGAAGACATACTCGATGATAGTGCAATACTTGGTCTTGAATCGGACGGGAATTACTTAGACTTGGTCGACCCTTCTAAGAAGAAGTCGTATTGATTTCATAGACAAGAACGCTTGAGAAGCGAGTCAGATCATCTCGAGGATCGAGATAAACGATAGTGAGACGCACATGAGTTCGGTTTTAACCAAAGTTAGTAAAACGATCGACAAATCGAAACTATCACGAGTAGCTTGTCCGACTTCGCTAATCGCTAAGCTTGGTTGAAATGTACGTATTCGGGGGACGCCTTGAATGTGTGCATGATCCAAACTCAGTGATATGATGAACTCGAATGCGGCTGCAAGTGGGTGTTAAAATGTGTGTAAACGAAAGTGAGTTTGCCTCAGCCTACGTCCCTCACGTGTGATAAATTACAACGCACCTCGTGCGACCATTTCAGTCCTATAACACGTCGAAATAGCAACCAAGTCGAAGAAACACGACAATTGGATAAGTACTATCAAGTCTAAAATGAATGGACAGTCATTTATTAAAATTTACCAAACGTATGCAGCACGGAACTTGGAAAGGTATCGAGTATAGTTCGGTGCCATCGAGCGGTAAAGCCATTCAATAGGGATTGTCTAAGAAATATGATGACACGAGTTAAGAAATGGTAGGATGGCCTGTACTGAGGAAGTCTCGAGGACGAGACTTATTTTGAGTGGTGTATTATGTAATGACCCGCTCCGCCCTAGCGGAACACCGATTCAAACGGCAAGTGCAACGACTCAAACGAGCCGTCGACCCAAAGAGTTGGCATCGACCAGATGAAGAATCGATGTAAGGCTTACATTGGCCCATCAAGATGAATCCAGACTTAGACTTTCAAAGGCGCGCTCAGAGTATCGCTCGGCCGATGCGAATATCGCTAAGGTGGGTGGCTCCGATGAACCCGTCTTTGCTTAGCCTAGACACATAACAATATGGACACTATTGCTAGAATTGCTAGGCGATAACACCGCGCATGCTAATAAACGACTCAACGCACCTAGCTAAGAGAATAATACCATCTTGTATGCTTGTATAAAATATGGAAAAGAACATAGAAAATGTGAGAACTCTCGTACTGCGCTCCACGCTCGTGCTAAGGCACAAGCTTACGTTCAAGTCCCTTATGCGTTCAATAATGAAACAATGAATGGTTTACAACAATGAAACGGAAGACTATCGACATAGTCGTTCCGAGTAGAGTATAGTAACATTGAAAGACTTCGGGACCGATGGGTCGCCAAAGTGACTCCTGTACGGGGAGTTGCAAAATGTATAAATGAATGAATGAATCGACGAATGAATGAATGAATATGTGAATGAAATGAATCAATGAACAAACGGACAAGTGAAAGAAAGAAAAGAATGAATGAATGAAAGATAAGAAAGAAAAGAATGGTTAGCGACAGGTGTGACGAGCACATGCAATGGGGCTCGCTACCCGCGCTGCATTGATGCCAACCTGGTCGATAATGCATTATGGCTCAGAGACAGCCTATGGCTCAAAGGCAGCCGTTAAGTTAAAATGATATGACAATACAAAATGGTCGTGGACGAACTCGTGCACGAGTGAAAGGATTCCAAGGCAGCAAACGACGATTTTATGGCCGACCTAGGCAAAATCATAGCCTACGGGCGGACAGGTGTGCGGGCTTGGGCACATAACCAAACGTAGGGCCGGTACTTCAATAGTCTATCAAGGTGTACCAACTATCACGCTTGATAGATGAGAATACCAAAATAAAATGTCTAGATGGCTGACATGCCAGCGACCGGTGCATATAGATTAAGTGGGCTTTGCTGGTGGTAATCTACGTGCAAGTCCTTGCATTAAAACAAAATAGTCTAAGTTAGCTGAACAAGGCCCCTTCTGAACAGGCTTGAATATAACACACCAAATGATCGTGAGTACTTCGTGCAAATGAGTTAGAAAACACGCCTACGACGTGCTAAAATCTGAGGCAAGGATACGCCCTCGACACTGAACGTTTACGAGAATCACATTAAGTATTACATATGAATTGTTGACTAACTTGGTTTACTTCGGACAGGGAAGGTCGGACGGTAAGTATGGGTAAGTCGTGCATGTATTTCTATGCAACACATTGAATTCGGCAACACGAGATAGGTTATGAAATATGCCATAAAACTGATCCTAAGGCAAGACTAGAAAGACAATGAATGATAGACGGTGCACAAAAGTAAATAGAACGTGTTTGGTAATGACAGTATTGTGGGCGAGCTAGCCACCCCACTAGTGTATAACAATGTACTGATAATCCCATAGATTGCTTACAGGAAGCAGGAGACGACATCGGGTGCGAAGCTTTCCTCGAACGTGCTAAGGCGCGGAGCCAACTCTGGAGCCTTGGAGCGTTGCAAGGAGCTGAAGCACCATATACAGAGCATAATGTATCGGAACATCGCCATGAATCATTCCATCTTGTAAGCCACTTGGCACGCCTTTTATGTTTCAGAGAGAGAGCTTGAGCGATTTGTAATCTCGGCCTGGCGCCGCTTGTAAACTTCTTGAATGTCAATAAAGAGTTTGAATTCGCTTCAATTTGTATTCATTTACTTTTTGCTGCAAATGGGGACACTCTGTGCGACTGTGGCCTAGCTTAAATCGTCCGTTTCTGGACATAGCCTTGCACGAACGCAACCTAGGCCCATGCGGCATCATGCCATAGCGAGGACGATCGCTCCTACGGGAGCGGGGCATGACAGCGGGAGGTTCTGGTGAGGGGGAATGGGAGTGAGGGTGAGATGGGGGTAGTTCTGGTGCTGTTCGTGAGAGAAGGAATGGAGTGGGAATGGGAATTTGAGAAGGAAATAAGAGTGAGGGAGATGGATGAGTGGTGGTGGTGGGATTATATGGAGGGAGTGGGAATGAAGATGTGGAGAGGAGGGAAAAGAGCTGAGAAGAAATAAGGGGAGCAGCTGAGTCGTGGGAAGCTGGGTGCTGGGTCCACGTATGGAGGAAAATAGAAAGGGTTTAGGATTTGTTTAATTTTTTTTAAAAACAACATATATAATAATGACCAAAATTTAAAAGGAAGAAATAAGGACGGGTTCGGAACTGAGTTGGGCTTCGGAAAATCGGGTTCGAACTCGGAGTCGGTGTCCGGACTCGGGGTTGGACTCCGGACACAGGATCGGGACAGGGCCACAATCAAAAATCCAAATAATTAATTTTTAAAAATTATATTATCCTGATACGACTAATATAATAATAATAATAATAGTAATAATAATAATAATAATAATAATAATAATAATAATGCTAGCTAATAACTCTAAGACTATGATAGTGCAACCAAAATCTGATGTTCAAACCAAAAGTACAATAATTCCATTACTCCAATAATCAAGAATGCGGGTTTTACAGATATGTATCTAAGATTCTGGGATTCGATATATTAGATGATGTGATTTACTTTCATTCTTATCTTGATTCATAGTTCTCCCTAGATATTGGTACAGCTTACTTCATCGTGTCTAACGACGAAGGCTGGGTGTATCCGACTCGTGTCCGATTATTCGGGAGCAGGTCGTGACACTTGAGCAAGTAGACTAACGCGTACTTTGAGAAGTCATCGATGAAGGTTATAAAATACTTTATTTCGGCCTTTATAGAGAATTGCTTGAAGTTACAGATATCTGAGTGCACTAACTCAAGAAGATCTGTGCTTCGATTGATCCGATGAAAGGGTTTTCTAGTGATCTTCATCTGAGCATATACTTCACACTTCTCTACCTTACCCCCACATTTGGAGATAAGTCATATACTAGACATTTTATGTATTCTTTTACATTGAACATGTCCTAGCCTATTATGCCACAACTCAAGAGAATAATCAGAACGAGCGATTGCATTGATTTTATTTGACTGGTTTACAAACTAAATTTTAAACATTCTTTTGGTTTGAAAAGCCTTTTCGAAGTATATTCTCTTTTTGGACATCACCATCTGGCCAGCATTAATATCCATCCTCAAGCCTACATTGCTAAGCAGGCTCCCAGAGATCAGGTTTTTGGCAATCACCGGAACATGCTTCATACCTTAAAGCGTCAGAGTGTTCCCGGAAGTAAGTTTCAGCTCTACAGTCCCGATCCCCAGAACTTCATCTTGGGCCTGGTTCGCCATGATAACTTTCTCAGAAGTTTCCTGGTACGTGATGAACCATTCCTTGTCAGAGCAGACATGGCAGGTCATACCAGTGTCTATCCACCAGTCAGAGTCAGCCTCCACAGCTGTGACCTGAGCAATCATAGCAACAATGTTAGAAACCATGGAAACCTTGTTAGGCTCACCTTGCTCAGCTTATTTGGGCTTGGATTTGTATTCACTCTTGTGGTGGCCTTCTTGCCACAGTTGAAGCAAGTCACGTGGAACTTGGACTTCTGTTGCTTGAACGAAGGACCCTTCACTTTCAGATTAGTGGAGTCCTACTTGTGATGAGAAGCCACCTGCTTCCCCTTGAACTCTCTTGTTTGCACCAAGTTGGCCCTAGCCAGTTGTTTGGACAGAGAGTCCATCTTCTGTTGAGATTGTATTTCGTCCTCAACGTGGATCTCTTGTAGAAGATCTTCCAAGCTAATGTCCAGCTTCTTCCGATGCATTCTAGCATAGAAGTTGTTCCAACCAACAGAAAGTTTTGAGACTATCCCTCCAATGACAAACTTGTCGACGAGGGGCATCTTCTCGTCATCCAACTTCTGGCGTAACTTCAGGAATTCCTTTACTTGAGGTAGCATCGCCATCTCGTCTTTGAAGAGCCACTTGTGGTACTTCTCGACGATAAACATTTTGAACCTGTTCTCATCATCTTCATATAGCTTACCCAAAGAATCTCAGATCTCTTTGACTTTCTCCTTCTTGAAATATGACTCTGCTAGAGAGTCTTCCATAGAATTGAGAATTAGCAATTTACAGATGTTGTTTTCTCTCTTCCATTTGCTCTGCTTGACGAGTGCAACAGCAATAGCATCTGCAGTTCCTCCTTCTGGAATCGTTGGTTCATCCTCAATCAACACTTGGTCTACGTCCATAAGTTGAAGATTAAGGGTGACCTTCCTCTTTCAGATTTGAAAATATTCTCCGTCGAATTTTTTCAACTTGATGAGAGAAGCACGAGAGTTTTTCATCTTCTAATATTGCTTTGAGATTGTTATTCTCGAGGCATAATTTTTGATGAAAAACTGAGAAATGAAACGATTGTAAAAATAATGTTTCGAAGCAACTCTTCAAAGAAGGTGCACTACAAAGATCCTTGAAGGATTCTGTGTAACGAATATCTAAAAAGATTTCGTTACCATAGCAAATGAATATAATACTTCTAAAAAGAAGGCACTACAGAGATCCTTGAAGGATTCTGTGTAACGAATATCTAAAAAGTTTTCGTTACCGTAACAAACGAATGTATTGCTTCTAAAAAGAAGGTACAAATCGAATTGCTAGCAGCAGCAGTAGCGATGAAAACTCACAAAGAGTTTCTGATTAGATCATAGAAGAAGAGAAGGAAAGAAGAAAGAGAGAGGCAGCTTTGCTGGGGTGATCAGATCATCGTTTCTCAAAGCAAGATTCTCCTTTATACGATCCACTTTCTGGAACCAGCAAGTTCTAGAGAACTTTTGGAACGCTCGTCAGTCAATATTTGAGACTTGAACGGACTTCCTGAACTTTACGGACTCCTTTAACTTTTCTTGGTGCATCTTTCAAAGGAGGCCAAGGGGATCTATTTATAGAGTGGAGTGAGACTTCACCTCTTCTACTATCCGATGTGGGACTAAAATACCAATACTCAAAAATAGAGTTTGATATTTTAGATCATCTCACATTCAGCATAGAAGGGTGCCAGTCCACGCCTCTCCCCCCCCCCCCCCTCCTTCCCGAACACTCCCGTGAATACACGAGACATCCTGGAGTCCGAGTCCGATCAACAAAAATCAACTTACATCATTGTTAGAATTAATCATTTTTTCTTCTAGAAAAATACTCCCACATGGCACACACTTGTGCCCCATTACACCTCATGTGCACACCTCAACACAAGCAATGCATTATATTGAGATACTTATCATTTGGTGTAACCGATGTGGGACTATCTTTCCTAATCTAAAGGCGAAAACACCAACAAAGGTATGCTTTTATCTTTTGGATAATTATTTCATACGCTGTCGGTAGAATTTTTAGACTCCAATGACAGATTCGAAATACCACGTCCACAACCGATAGTGGTGAAGTGGTTCGGTATTAGCGGGACACATGACATTGTTTCGAAGCTACTAGTGGAGTCTATAAATTTCACTGACGTTGCATAGAATATAAATAATTTATCTTTGTTCTTAAAGAGAACGAACTTTTCATTTCTTTCGAGTTATTCTTCAGGAATATTAAAGATTTCATTCCCTTCTTTGGATGCGATTCGCATTAAATAAAATTTGTCTGGGTTCATCCATCAGAATCTTTGAGTACCTTCCAACATTCAGTTATTAGACAAATTCAAAGTGTTTGAGGGATGGGACTTAACATATACTTTTCCATACTTAGTATTTGGTAGGGGTGAGTGTTCAGTTTATTCGGTTTCAGCCGAAACGAAGTAGTCAGAACCAAACAAACCAAAAATATAAAACCGAAACCGAACCGAATAACAATTCGGTTTGTTCGGTTGAACTATTTCTATTATATAATAAGTTTGTTAAAGTTAAAATCGTAGTTAAATGATATTAAAAATTATAATTATTATACACACATTTATTGTATTTGTGTCCAAAGTTAGACTAGTTATTAAATTAGCAAAGTTTGGTTTGAAAAACATAAATAGAATTGTTACTTTCAAAATATACACATTTTAATTACAACATATGCATAGAATTGAGGATATTTACATAGTTGTACAAGTCTTATTCGATTTTCGGTTTTGGACCAAAATCGAAACCGAATAAAAAAATTTAGTATATTCAAAACTGAAACCGAACGAATTTTTTTTCAAACTGGACCGAATCTATTATTCGGTTCGGTTCAATTTTCTGTACAAAATCGAATAATGCTCACCCCTAGTATTTGGTGTACATCCTTAGATTCCTCAAGAAAATAGAGTGAAGAAATGAAGAGTACCTTATCTTTTTAGAAAATGAAAAGCATAATTTGACCAATATTCACTTGTGGCTTATTAATGCTACAAGTTTATATGGTATTAGCAGATCCCTTAATTCTCAACATGAAAAAAAAATAGATTGAATCTAGAGGTACACACATCAGTTCTCCTTGAAATCAGACCTTGGCGAGGCCTTGGAAAAGTCCTCGGAAATTGAACTAGCTTTCCAATTTTCTATTTTTGATAAGCCGTTGTTAGGAAACGACAGGACGGACAACCTAAGTAGGAAACGACACGACGGAAATTGAACTAGAATATCGGAGTGTCAGGAGCGTCCGTGTCGGAGTGTCTTTTACATAAATGTATTAGAAGTGAACTGCTGTACTCTACTACTACTGTCTTTTGGTACGGTGATAGTAAATGTTGTTTTCTTGTTTATTAAATACTTTGTTGTTGATTATGGTTTTTCTTTTGCCTGTTCTTTTATGGTCTGTTCTTTTATTAAATACAAAGACGCAAGTATATAAGTGAAAAATTCTAACTGGTAAAAAATTAATGGAGTGTAATCTTTCTATTACTAAAGAAAGTATACAACGTTAACCCGAAATAATTTCAAAAGTTAAACCTAAGAAGGTTTAAAAAATCCCAATTTTTTCCTTCTTCAGCTTTTCTATTTTTTTCTCTCTTTTTTTCTCTTAACCTATTGGTGGCTATCCAACACATTTATTTTGAGCACACTCATCCCTCCACTTATAGAAACCTAATTATAAGTAGGTCATTGTCGAGTCATTAATCTCAAGGAGATCCTAGTAATTTGGGGAAGCTACATATGGATTAGCATCAACATGGTGGTCGGGCAGTTGAAAACGAAAAATGATGTAGAACAGCTTGAGGATGCACAGTCGATGATGGAAAGGAGCATGAACTCTGTGGTGGGGTTACAGACAATGAGTCCAATTGAGGAGTGATGGAGCTAATACCCTCTCATCAGACCGGAGGAAAGTCTGTTGGGTATCCAACCTATGAGAGGCAATTAGAAAGTTAGGAGTGTTGTGGATCTGTGACTGAGGCTTCACGTAGAAACAATAGTGTGATCGAGGACTCTTTTCAAAAAATACCTAGTTTTCCAGAACCTAGTAAGCACAAAATGTGGTCACTTAGTATATAACTGGTATATTGTGAACCGGATTTTCTGTTTCGGACATATTCACTATATTTTGTGGATTATTTAGCAAGTTTGTGATAAAAATCAAAGGTCAAGATCTGTTGGCTTAGCTTAGGGATTAATTTAGAATTTTTGAACCTTATTTACTTGAGGCTGAGCGTATGATCAATTGTGTGCTCCCAAGAAAATTCAGGAGAAATTCCACGTGCCACCAGTTATATCAGATACGTGTTGTAGGTCTTGTACTGCAAGAGACGAGGGTTCTGATCAGAGATTCGTCTGCTATGCCAGGTCGACATCATTACCGTTGGATGGTGGACAATCACTTGGTAGGTGAAATGTTCTTCTTGGTGTTTTGCGATCTCTATTTTGTGTACATCATTTTTATCTCTTTCTTGAGAAATTTTAAGGAACCGACTCTTGGAATAAAAGAGCCGATATATACTTTTCTATAAAATCTTTGACAAATATAAGATTGGAAATTTTTCCAGATAACAATAGTCCCCACATTGTTTGTTAATCTTGCTTACTTTCGGTAACAAATTTGTCATTTGTTGCTTTGTGTGGACTACGATAGTCAACTTTCGCATATTCACTTTCAACGTGCATGTTTTTGGACCCGACAAAGGATTAGAGGTGAGTGTTCCGATTATTTAATTTTAATTTTAACAGAACCAAAATAGTCAAAATCGAATAAGCCAAAATTCTATAAATCTAAAACTGAAACCTATCGAAATTAGCCAAAATTAAAACTGGATCGAACAATCAATTCGATTTATTGGATTTGTCCGGTTAAAATATTTCTATTGTTTAATGGGTCGGATCCAAAGTTGGAATCGTAGTTACATTGTATAAAAAATTATATTTTTATGTACACATTTGTAGTATTTTAAAGTTGTGACCAAAGTTAGACTAGTTGTTAAATTATCAAAGTTGAAATTAAAAATATATACATAGAATTGTTGTTTTCAAGATATACACATCTTAAATCACAAATTATGCATAAAATTGAAAGTATTTACATAATTGTGCAAATCTTACTCGATTTTTGGTTTTGGATTGAAACCGAAATCTAAAAGCGAAACCGAAATCAAATATTTTTTTTTTTGTATTTTCAAAACCGAAACCGAAGGATATCTTATTTGGTCTGAGATTAGGTTTAGGGGTCTAATAATGCTCACCTACAAAGGATTCTGTCCTGCATCTCTCACCTGATTATGAAGGAGATATTTAGTATTAGGGTCTCACCTAATAGTGGATATTAGGATCTGAATCTGTAGACTAATAAACAGTAATTTTTAGACCCAAATTTTAACATTATAAATTTTACAAAAATGCTATTTGGCTCCCAAAAAATTTGGGTGATACCATCTTCAATTATGTGGCATACGACATGACTGATGATATGACAGCTGACATGACAAAATTAAACATTAAAATTAAAGTTAATATTAATATTAATATCAAATTAACATGAACATTAATATTAAAATTAACATTGACATTAATATTAACTTTAACATTAAAATTAATATTAACATTAACATTAATATTAATTAATGTTAATATTAATATTAGTATTAATATTCATGTTAATTTGATATTAATATTAATTTTAATATTAATATTAATATCAAATTAACATGAATATTAATACTAATATTAATATTAACATTAATTAATATTAACATTAATTTTAACATTAAAATTAATATTAACATTAAATTAAAATTAGTATTAACATTAACAATAAAAAAATTTAGATAATTAATTTTTTGGATTAAAATATGACATGTCGGTTGCCATGTCAGATGCCACATAATGAAAGATAACATTATCCAAAAAATTTAAGAGCCAAATAGTATAATTGTAAATTTTAATATTTACTATTATATGAGACCCACGTAATAAATAGCGAGTGCTTTCCGTGACGAGAAGCGTAGTGACAGCACACGTTACTCATCCTACCGAGGCCTATGGGTCAACAATCTGAGCTTCCAAGTCAACTTTGAAATGTAAGGCGCAAAAGCGGCAAGCACAACACAGATACTGCGTGACTTATGGGTTGCGCGCTGCGAACGGGCACTGCAGAGTGAGTGGTCGGTCCCTTTTGGTTCTGACAGAACGTGTGCAACTTAAACCACCGCACTTGCGTTTCGCTCCCACTTTCCTTGATTCAAAGTAAACGCAGTTTCTCAAGCGTAGTTCACATGCTTCCTGTCTCTCTCCCTGTTCCGTAAGCAAATTCTCTACTTTCAGACTTTTCACTTGGCTCGACTTCCGTTAACCAAACAGACCCTTGGTGTTGTGGTGGAGAGTGGGACTTCAAAACCTACACCTCAACTGTGGGATTTAGACCAAATGCTAGCCTATTTGCATCACTTTCATTTGCGACGAGTATTTTGCACATGATTATTTTGCAGGAATACAAGACACTAAAAACACATTGGTTGATATGAGTATATATAGTTAGGGGTGTTGGTCCTTTGGTTAATGATCACACCTGATTTTGATAATTAATGTCAACTTTGGTCGATACGTAAAAAACTATTGTTATGAGTTTACATGTTTCAAGTTAGAAGAATTTGCATCCTATTATCTGCGTCCTACTGATACAAAGTACAAACATCGCATCGTAATCAAGATCCATACTCACTGGAATCAAGATCAAGCTTTTTCATATATTTTTTTTCTGTATTTTTATTTTTATTGAGTCTAGAAAAATATGTAAGGTTGATCATAATTTGTATTGGCTTAGGTTTTTCTCAATCCATAAACAAATTAGTCCACCTATCCACATTATACAAAAGTCCACATTATAAAAAGTCCAAAATCCATGCAAATTTGGCCCATACTATACAGTTCTGACCAAACAGAACTCGGTCCGAGTTCGGTCCAAGTTAGTTTCATATTTGATTTAAAATTCCTCCAAACCTGCATCCAATGTTCGAATGCGAGATTTCTGCATCCGAACTCAGCCCGAACTATGTTCGAATTCGGCCTATAAAAGCATTATAAATAGAGGAGAACTTTTCCATTTCCAAATCACTCATTCACTCTCTCTTCTCTATCTCTTTAAGTGTTTTCAACGAGCTAAAGCTTTCAAATCAAGCCTCTACCACTCTTAGCCAAAGCCAGTACAGTTTTGTTCAATCTAGAGATTTGGTGTTGAAGAGTTGTATCAGAGGTTGCATCTAGAAAACGTTCCAGTTTTCAAAGTCGTCCTCTGGAGTCGGCCGTGTGCTCATCACCAAGCACGGTGTTGTAAGTGTTAGTCCTGGGACTTGATCAAAGATGGTAGACTCGATGTCGAGATCAGAGGTTCAACAAACGTTCACCTTCTGATTATTCTCGAGATCCAAGAGGAACACTATAATATAAATATGATTACAAAAGCAACAATAATCAGAAAGTAAATCTCACGTTCTTTCTCGCAATCGCAGTCGCTGACGGACAGAACTGAGTTCAGAAAATAAATCTCACGTTCTTCCTTGCAATCGCAGTTGCAGACGGACAAAACTAAGTTACAACTCAGATGAAGGAGAAGAAAGAAGAAAGGTTCTTGCTGGGGTGATTAAGATCACCGTTGCTCAAAGCAAGATTCACCCCAACACGATCTGCTCCCAGGAACCAGCAAGTTCATGAAGAACTTCTGGAACGCTCGTAAGTCAATATTTGAGACTTGTACGGACT
Source organism: Iris pallida (assembly GCA_029216955.1). Classification (NCBI taxonomy): domain Eukaryota; kingdom Viridiplantae; phylum Streptophyta; class Magnoliopsida; order Asparagales; family Iridaceae; genus Iris; species Iris pallida. The sequence goes on along the minus strand of JANAVB010024000.1, from coordinate 8,774,653 downwards.
TCCTGGACTTTACAGACTCCCTTAACTCCCTTCTTGGTGCATCTTCCAAAGGAGGCCAAGGGGCTCTATTTATAGAGTGGAGTGAGACTTCACCTCTTCTCATATCCGATGTGGGACTAAAATACTAATACTCAAAAATAGAGTTTGATATTTTAGATCATCCCACAATCAGCATAAAAGTGTGCTAGTCCACGCCTACCCCCCGAACACTCCCGTGCATGCACGAGACATCCTGGTGTCCGAGTCCGAGTCCGAGTCCGAGTCCGAGTCCGAGTCCCACATAGCACACACTTGTGCCCCACCACACCTCATGTGTACACCTCAACACAAGCAATACATTATATTGAGATACTCATCATTTGGTGTAGCCGATGTGGGACTATCTTTCCTAGTCCAAAGGCAAAAACACCAACAATCCCCCACATATCTTAATATATGGGTTGAGCGTTCCCCACAGTGACTGTCCATCATGCATTAAGAGAGATGTCGCTACGACTTGAATCTTCCCGCATAGGTTAAATAACAGCATGATACAAGAATGGACTAAGCCTTGAATTCTGCACCATAACTGCAATTCTTTCTACTCACATAATGACATCAACTATGCTTCTGGCTGCACATTAAAGGCTTTGTGCCAGCCTGGTTTCAGTGTATAATTTTGGGCGTCTACAAGTTTACCTTCAAGAGACGGCTTGATATCTCTGTCCATACACTATAGGTGAGTTCTTCATGGCATGAAGCATTGCGCTTCTTTGTGGTGCTACGCCGTTATGACATGGCTTAAAGCCGAGGCTTTACCCCACCTGGGTACCTCATCGTAGTGTCATACTACTGTAGCATGATGTCACAGACCTCTTTGTAGTGCCAAACTACCCAGCATGAAGTCTTGCGCTTCCGTGCGGTGTTACGCCGCTATGACATAGCTCGCAAAGCCGAGGCTTTACCCTACCTGGTACCTCTTCATGGTGTCATGCCACTGTAACATGAGGACATCATCCTCTTTGTAGTGCTGTCTACCTCTCTTTATTACGATTATCATACAGCATTAGGCTACATGCCTATTTGCGGTGCTACTCCGCTGTGACTTGGCTTGCAAAGCCGAGGCATTACCCCTACCTAGAAATCTCATGGTGGAGTCACCCCACTATAGCATGGAGTTACACTCCTTGTAGTGCTGCGCTACCGTGCTTCCTGTAAAGCACTCAAGGCATTCACTCTGCCTGAGAACTCATTAAGGCATTTAAGCCAACCTTCCTACAAGATCCGTTTTCCGTAGAAAATAACAGTAGACAACAGTGGTTGTAGGTCCGTAACCTCTCCATATCACAGAGGACAAGTACCCACCGTTTCTGATATTCTTCTAGTTAATCCTCCCTTGAACCAAAAGCTAGATGCCTAGTAGATTTCTCTTTGAACTAATAGCATAAAACTTTATGGTAGGATTGTAATAACACAATATCAGAATGCCTTCAAGCCCATTTTACAAGCTGTGTCATCGACCAGCTGGCACTTGAGGCCCTTGGTGAACGGATCCGTCAGGTTCTCCTGACTCCGAACATCAATCACTGCAATAACACCCCTCTTGATGATATCGTGTACTACCCTGTGCTTCAACCGCACAGTCCTTTTCTTTCCGTTGAAGAGGTCATTTGATGCCACCGCCGCAGTCGCCTGATTGTCGCAGTATATCGGTATCGTCGGTATTTGTGCCCCAACCACTGGAAGATCATACATGAGCTTCCGAAGCCATTCTGCTTCCTCCGCTGCGGTATCAAGTGCAAAGAACTCAGATTCTATGGATGACCGTGAGAGCATAGTCTGCTTCTTCGATTTTCACGATATAGCAGCTCCACCCATTGTGAAAATATATCCACCTGTGGACCTCTCACTCTCCACTTCTGAGCACCAACTGGCATCACTGAAGCCTTCCACTACCGACGGATCTCCGTTGTAGTGCAGTGCATATGTCTGAGTCTTCTTGAGATATCTCATAACCCGTTTCACAGCTTTCCAGTGTTCAATGCCTGGGTTGCTCGTAAAACGACTCAGCATTCCCACAGCGAAAGCTATGTCAGGTCTTGTGGCAGTAGTAGCATACATCAAACTCTCGATTACGCTTGTATACTCCAGCTGCCTGATACTTTCCCTTAAATTAGGCTTCAGTTTCAGATCACACTTGTACGGCGTATCGATCCCTGGAAGATCCTGATACCCGTAACGAGTGATCATCTTTTCAACATAATGAGACTGTGACAGCGCTAGTCCAATATCTGTCCGGATGATCTTGAGCCCCAAGATAACATCAGCATCCCCCAAGTCCTTCATATTGTACTTCGTCGAGAGGAACTTCTTTGTCTTTATGACACATCTTATATCTGTACCTAGGATTAGCATGTCGTCCACGTATAGACAAACGATGACTCCTCTTCCGTCAGCAAACTTCGTATAGACACACTTGTCTGTTTCACTGACCATTTGACCTTATGACTTTGTCAAACTTCTCATGCCATATTTTGGGAGCTTGTTTTAAACCGTACAGAGATTTCACCAACTTGCAGACTTTGTCTTCAAGACCTTTGATGACAAACCCTTCTGGTTGTTGCATGTAGATCACTTCGGTCAGCTCGCCATTCAGGAATGCCATTTTCACATCCATTTGATGTATCACCATCTTATGTATCGCTGTGAGAGCAATCAACATTCTGATGGTGGTCATCCGGGCTACTGGAGCATACATGTCAAAGTAGTCGATCCCCTGCTTCTGAGAAAACCCCTTTGCCACTTGCCTGGCCTTGAATTTGTCGATGGTTCCATCAGCTTTTATCTTCTTCTTGAAGATCCACTTGCATCCGATAGGTTTTGCTCCTTCAGGTAGATCAACCAACACCCAAGTGTTACTGGAGGTGATTGATTCAATTTTATTGTCTATCGCCTCCTTCCAGAAAATAGCATCTCTGGTCTTCATCGTCTCATCATAGGTAAGCGGATCTGCTTCCACATGATAGGTGATGAAGTCATCTTTGAAGTTCTTCGGCCTCCTCGCTCGCTTCGACGACGGCTCAGCGAGTTCTGGTTCAATTGTTGTCTCCTCAGTAACAACTTCATCTTGGACAACTGGCTCATTGAAGATCTCAGTCACCTTTGCACCTTCATCATTCTCCGGAATGTCCGTTAGAACAATGTTCTTGTGCCTTATAAACTTGTCTTCAAAATATTCAGCATTGCGAGATTCGATGATATGATTTGACTCAATATCAAGAAATCTCCGAGCATCACTCTTCTTGGCATACTCTAAGAAGATCGTCTTCGTAGTCCTTGTCCCCAGCTTCTGAATCTTCAGATCTGGGAGCTTCACATAAGCCAGACACCCCCACACTCGAATGACATTCAAGTTAGGTCTGACTTTGAACCAGAGTTCATGAGGAGTTACGTCCGAAGTTGCATACGGCACTCTATTTAGAATAAAAGTGGCCGTCAATGCAGCTTCTTCCCAGTAGCATTTAGGAAGACCCGCAGTTAGCAGCATTGAGTTCATCATTTCTGTTAACGTTCTGTTCTTCCTCTCTGCTACTCCGTTAGATTGAAGAGAATACGGAGAAGTAGTCTCGTTTATGATTCTATGTTCTTTGTAGAACAATATGAATTCATGAGACCGATACTCTCCGCCTCGATCACTTCTTAGCCTCTTGAGTTGTTGTCCAGTTTGCCATTCAGTCTCGGCCCTGAACTCCTTGAACTTCTCGAACGCTTCGTCTTTAGACTTGAGCAAGTAGACGAATGCGTAATTTGAGAAGTCATCGATGAAGGTTATGAAATACTTCATTCCGGCTTTTGTAGAGAATTGCTTGAAGTCATAGATATCGGAGTGTACCAACTCCAGAAGATCTGTGCTTCGATTGACCCGATGAAAGGGTTTCCTTGTGATCTTTGTCTGAGCACATACTTCACACTTCTCTACCTTACCCCCACATTTGGAGATAAGTCCTAGACTGGACATTTTGTTAATTCTTTTATAGTGAACATACCCTAGCCTATTATGCCACAACTCAAGAGAATAATCAGAACGAGCGATTGCATTGATTACATTTGACTGGTTTACAAGCTGATTTTTGAACATTCCTTCGATTTGAAAACCTTTTCCGAAGTATGTTTCCTTCTTGGACATCACCATCTGGCCAGCATTGATGTCCATCCTCAAGCCTGCATTGCTAAGCAGGCTTCCAGAGATCAAGTTCTTTGCAATCACCGGAACGTGCTTCACACCTTGAAGCGTCAGAGTGTTCCCGGATATGAGTTTCAGCTCCACAGTTTCGACCCCCAGAACTTCAGCTTGGGCTTGGTTCGCCATGATAACTTTCTCAGAAGTTGGCTGGTATGTGACGAACCATTCCTTGCCAGAGTAGACATGGCAGGTCGCACCGGTGTCTATCCACCAGTCAGAGTCAGCCCCCACAGCTGTGATCTGAGCAATCATGGCAACAATGTTAGAAACCATGGAAACCTTGCTAGGCTCACCTTGCTCAGCTTGTTTGGGCTTGGATTTGTATTCACTCTTATAGTGGCCCTTCTTGCCACAGTTGAAACAAGTCACATGGGACTTGGACTTCTGTTGCTTGAACGAAGGACCCTTCACTTTCAGATTAGTAGAGTCCTTTTTCTTGTGATGAGAAGCCACATGCTTCCCTTTGAACTCTCTTGTCTGCACCAAGTTGGCCTTAGTGTCACGCTCCAGAACCAGAACACTGGAGAGCGGGGCAGACATAGCCAGCTACGTATAATGAAATAGAATCCACTCCACTATACGGTCATGGCTGTCTAGATATATGAGGGTTTATCTACAAGCCATCAGTCTCCTATGGTCAATAACAAGCCTAGTGTCTCAATCACAAGCAAGTAAATGTTACAAGATGTAAGATCACCAAATATACAATAGTAAGGCGTCCCAAACATTACATATTCAGCTGATCATGAAGCTAGTCGTTACAAAATGTGAGGACTAGCAAGAGTTTCGTCATACATGATCAACCCTAGGTTGCCAATCATGTTCACTACAATAAAAAAACCCTTTTAATGACGGCTAAAAAGCGTCATTAATGACGAACCATGACGCTTTTTTTTTCACAGCAACCGTTATGAAAACGGGTGTTATAAATGTTTTTTAAAAGCGTCATAAAATAACCGTCATGAATAGTTTCTATAAAAGCGTTATGAATAGTTAATATATAGTGCACAATTCAGAACAATTTTAAAACATCATGAATAGATAATATCTATAGGCTCAATGCAGCACATTTATAACACTTTATACTATTCAAATTAGCACATTTATAATGCTCTATACTGTACAGTATATATTACATTCCAAAAACTTAACATTATATATCACCATCTTTATTACATTTCTCAAAATAGAGTACATATCAATATCTTCATTACATTGAATATCCAAATACAGAATGTACCCAAAAAATAGGAATAAATCTCTCTTTTGCTAACCAAATTATTAGAAATATTTACTTAAGTAGATTCTGACCATGGATCTTCTCTCTGCCATCTCTTGAAGATATCGGGAGTCCCAAAGAGAAGTAGTATCGCAGCTGAGCGACGACTTGGTGCTGCTGTAGCTGGCGCAGTCGTGGAAGAGCCTCATCCTTTGATCCCTTACTCTCGCCTGAACCCTCACCAGCGCCTGCATGCACCTCAGCGTCACGTTGTGCCCTTTTTGCAAAAAATCGAAAAAGTCAGCTTAACACTTTAGTAATCAACGCTGAAATGTGAGCCTAACAATCAACCTGGATTTTACCAAGCCAATAAATTAAAGAAAGTTAACATGAAATTTATATATTAGAAATCAAAATCGAAAATGCATAATTAAGAAAGCATCACTTATTAGACTGACTGCACTTGGCCCAAATGGAGAATTGCTAAAAATAGAATGAATGATATTAAAATGCCAACCAAATGGAGGTCTCGTGTTCCAAATCCTCACCCCACCTATATCCACAATTTAGATGTTATCAAGTTAGAACCAGGTATAAATGACACATAAGACCTACTGAGAAAAGTATATCAGCAATATCTTGAGAAGTAACATAAATTCAAGCACTCACTTCCTTATTTCTGCTTCATTTTGTTCAAAAAAGTAAGCGGCACTTCCATTCAGAGACTGTCCATAGACCAACCATTAACAATCTAATTACATGAGGAATTTGATGATAAAACAGCAAAAAAAAATCTAAAAAGAGTACAAGAGAGAAGTATAGTTGAGAACCTAAGTGGTTCTAGGGAATATTATATCAATAAACAAAATATACTAAAAAGTAGAATACATGTAAGCAAACTTCATCTAATATATCAAGTTTGTCCATCTACAAAGGAAAATTTAGATTTAAATTACGAAAATGCTAAACCAGAATACATATTCCTAAACAAACAGGCTAGCTCGCGATGCAGGAGCATTACTCTTACACTAGATACCTACTTAGCTGTCTGACAAAATTCTAAAAATCAGTACAAAACTCAATAAACAAAAAACTAGTTTAACTGGTTAAAATCAATGTGATTGTTAATCACATAAAAGCTTCAAGAGGTACATGATTGATAACACAAGCAGGAGTTGCTCAAGCTACATGATTGGCCATGATTAGCTTCAAACAGAAATTAATAATCTTCTTTTTGTAAAGCGTTTTACTATCTTTGCATGAAGCTTGTTCCTTCATGTGCCAAATGATATACTTAAGTAATCCAAGCTCAACTTGCTGAATAAATTGTCAAATACTATCAAATTTTCAAGCCAAACTTGAAGCTAGTTATGGACCACTCACTTTGCTTACAGCTATAACTGAAAAAATAGTAAAGAAATTACCTTTGAACCTTTAAGATCTTCTCTCTTCAGTTCATTGGCCTGAAAATGATAACATAAGCAGAGAAAATGATAACATAAATAGCTCCAAGAGGTACATAAATTAGCGAGAAGAGGCTCAGATTCAGCTTCAGTCCATGATTACTCACTCACAATTGGAGGTGGACCCCCACTCTCATCATCCCTTCTTCCAACAAATGGCTGCAATGGAGCTGCCTCGCCATCTGAAGGAGCAGCCAAATCATCATTGCCAAAAAAAATTCTTATTCTTTTTCTTTTCCTTTTTCCTTTTCCTTTTTTTCCTCTCCTCTCCTCTCCTTAATTCTAATTCCCCTGACAAGTAATGGCTGTACTGTGTGCCTCGCCATTGGCCGAGGAAGAGAAAAAGAGAAGAAATTGAAGGATAAATGAGAATACAAGACGAGAAAAAATGGTAGTCTAAAGTATGAATTCAGACATCATATAATACAATGTTAATTTTCTCTACAGTTAGCAAAAAGTGCAAGATTAATGGCACCAGCTCCACAGCATGTTGCAAATGAATGGAAACTCATCACTTTCTACTAAAACAGTTTTACTTGCCACCAACCTTAAAAGAATCAAGAAGGGATAAAGGGGAAAGTACACTTTCTTTGTTTAGTTGTCATCATCGCCTAAGGGGAACTATACACTCATTCAATTTAATGGAGGATCTATCAAGATTGTTGGCTCGATATACCTACAATGCTTAACCAAGTTTTGCAGCATACAATGCTTAACCGAGTTTTGCAGCATATCTATCTCGAAATTTTCCCAAAGTCACAAGCTCATGGATTGATGATATATAAAGGGAAGAAAATAAGAATTTTGCAGCAGAGGGGGGGTGGTGGTAAGTGTATGTTACATGTTATTATGGTCGATGGATCGGCCATGAACAACAGAAGATGCAACCAATGGATCATAACATCTTCTTCACCTCCAAAATTTTGAACATCAGAAGATGAACAACAGGGGGGTGGTAAGTGTATGAGAACATCTTCTTCACCAATGGATCATAACATCTTCTTCACCTCCAATTTGAATCCCGACTTCAATAGCTAACCCACAGAACCTCTCTCCATGCAGCTTAACCAATACCAATACCAATACCTATACCTGCAGTACCAAAACCAATATCCTTCCTCTTTATCGCCAGGGCACTGACACGACTGGTGTCCAAATCCGATACCGACACTACACATAGTGTCCCAGGTCTGATACAAACAACCAACATAGACACGAAATTCATAGACTATATCCAAAACCAAGAATTAGAGGGGAGTGTCAGAAATCATACCTATGTCGGGACGTAGCTAACCGTGTCTTCATGTCAACACTGAACCTTCGTGTCCGGAGTTTGATACCATTGTTATCGTGTCCAGAATTGGTGCCAAGGTTGGTTCGGTAAATTCATCAAACACCATAGGTACACAGGCAATAATTGAATACTGATGTTAATTCTTGATCAAATCGATCAAAATTTCAAAGGAAGAGGAAAATTCGATCAGAGAATCATGGTTTGGAAATTCACCAGATTAATTTGAATGATCGTCCCGTCTCCGCACGGATCGTTCGATCAATGACTACTGCTGCGATGGAGACGACACGGACACCCTGGCCTGCCAAGGAGAACCATCATCGTCCAGATAATAGCGATTGACTCCTGTGTCTGTCCTCCGTGCGCCGCCGAGTTCGGCGGCCACCGCGAATTTGCCAACGCCCGATCGAAAAGAGGAAAGAAGAGCGGAGAGACCACAATCGGCTGTCCCGCTCTCTTTTTTTACCTAACGCGACGTCGGCGTCAGAGTGGCCGTGCCAGAGCCGTTGGCCCCCCCGCGCCGCCAGCTCCCTCCCCATTTCCTCCTTCCTTTCTAACTAGGTTTAGGGTTTTGTATCTAGGGTTAAGGTTTTGGAGTTGGAGGAAAGGAAGGAGAAGAAGAGGAGGAGAGGAGGGTATTGCTAAACTAGAGTTAGGGTTTTGGATCTATGGGATTTTGGAGTTGGGGGAGAGGAGGGAGAAGAAAGGATCGGAGAAGGAGAAGACCAAAACGAGGGGGAGAGAAAAAAATTTGTTGAAGCGCGGGATTTTGTCAAAAAATGAACTTAAAAAATATTACAAGTTTGTCACCGCTCTAAAATATTAATAACGTTTTGTTTTATAAACGTTATAAAAAGTACAGAATTAGCCCAAACCGTCATAGAAAAAAGGTATTTCGAACTTTCATAACGCTTTTTTATCAGCCGTCATGAAATCAACTTATCAAACGTCATTAATAGGTCTTTTTGTTGTAGTGGTTGCAGCCCGTAGGCAGACAGTAAATAAAAATGTACACGAGCTAACACTTGCTCGGCGGCTAAATGCCTCAAAAGAATAATTTTACAATAGAGTGGGAGAGCCAAAATAACCCACTCGTTGCCAGGATTCCGTCTAGTGGTCACCATCTGGCTGGAAAACCGGTAGATCCTCTGGGGCTGCTCCGGAATCTGGCCATACAAAACCAGCTGGGTCAGACCCCAGAAAGAGCAAGTGCCACAAAGGAGGCTTCACTTAGGAACTAAAACCAGCAATTAGCACAAGAATACAATTACATAATAAAGACAGTAAATAAGGAAAAGCATGACAGGAGATATACGATGAGATAACCATGGGACTATTCAGATAACCAGGTTACAACCCGTAAACCAAACAAGGACCGGGGTTGTAACCCTTCGTCTGAACAGAACTTGATTTCTCTCACCATTTATCGCAAGATAAATATAAGAAAACAGGTCATGTAATAATCTTGTGCATGATCAAGACAAGACTAGACAGGTTGAACTCCATGCAACAATCACGACCAAACAATAAGTACGGCTTGATACTTTAACTAACTAGGGTTATCACAGGCCTAGTTACTAGCAAGATGCAGTGAGATTTTCTGCAACCACAAGCCCTGCAGACCATCCAGGTATCCAGGTCGAATATTAGTACAATAAGGGTGCAACACATGACAGTGTCCTGGAAATGTGCCCTACTCGTCGGCAGACTACAGATCCCAAGTGGGGCGCCCAGATAACGGAATTGCCTGTAGCTGGGAAATCTCTTCATGACTACTGGATTATTCTAGTTGTTAACCTTAGTCGATTTCAGTGGGTACCCCTGACCGTGGTACTCAGGGATCCCTGTCCTAGACATGATGTAAGACAAAATGGGTTCATTTGTACAAGCATAATCATCCACGGTGTCCAGGTTCATTCATACTGGTCATGTCAGGTTAGCCGTCGCAACAGCATTTCGAGAAGTATCATGTCATGTTTATCATGTCAAGAATGCACCACCAAGGGTCGCTGTAAAGTCATTCTCATTTATCAAGGAGGGAAGAAACTTGCACAATTAAATAATAATATAATATATATATTCTTGAAGCCAAGGAGAAACTCTACAACTTTCATGTTGGGAGTGGAAAAAAATTCTGACCACAATTCGGCAAATAAAACATTTAAACAATCAAAGTGGACCCCATACGGCCCAAAAGTGGGAGAACATACATGCGGCCAAAAAGAGTGGGAGAGCCACCCATGCGGCCAGCCAAAGCTTATGCGGCCAGAAAATAACTGAAGGGACCATGCGGCCAGCAAGAAATATTCATGCAACCAGAAAAGACAATGAGAGAGGAACCCACAATAAATGCAAGCTTCCACTCAAACAAAAGAAAAGGACACGTGGCCACTCAAGTACTGGGGCCATGAGGCCTAAAATTACATGGATACAAAACTTGTGGGACCCTATTACAATTAATGCTTCATACTAATGAGACCAGCACACCATGGTGTATGCGGCAAAATATGGCACGTGGCCTCTCAAATAATGCAGTTAAATAATACATTAAATGCTAATGCATTTTGCTAATGCATTAATACTAAATGCACTTTTTGTTAATGCTTTGCTAAGAGCATGCGGCAGAACGAGCTTGCTAATGCATGGCTGAACATGCATTAACGTATGTATCAAAATATGCATTAATACTAAATGCATGAATGCATGGCTGAATCATGCATTAAAATATACATTAAGATATGCATTAATACTAAAGGCATTAATGCATGGCTGAACATGGATTTAAAGTATGCATTAAAAATATGCATTAGTACTAAAGGCTTTCTAATGTATGCGGCTGACATGCATTGCTAATGCATGCGGCTGAAATAGATTAATTTCCATAATCCATGCGGCTGACATGCATTGCTAATGCATGCGGCTGAAAATGGATTATTTTCCATAATCCATGCGGCCAGCTTTGTAAGGCCATGCGGTTAGCAACTTTATTGCATGCAAAATGCACACTGCACGGGACACTCAAATGTTAAGCCTGGCACAATTTACTATGCTTGCTATGAAGTGCCATTATGACAGCAAATAAATAATGTTGCCATGCCCATGCGGCTAAGCAAGACTCCTGCGGCTAAACAATTGTAAGCCAGCAACAATTTGTTGCCAACTGAGAAGAAGTTCATGGAAAATACCATGGCTTCTCCACACCACCCAATTTTCCACAGGAGTCCAAATTTGGACTTCCATAGGTCAAAATTGGATAGAACAAAATTCTCTACAACATGGAAGTATTTGTTAACAAAAGTAAACAAGTTGATAGATGAAAACCCACAAAACCGAAAATACCACAAAGCTAGATCTACAAGAATTTAACCACAGAAATGAAAATTTCTTAGTACTAAAGTGGGTTAGAAACACATGAGGAAGACAATGGAACAATAAAAATAGGGTTCCTCCATGAAGCAAGATGTACTTGCCTAAGCTCTCCACTCTCTTAGGTTGGTGGAGAAGTAATGGTGGGGAAGAAGAAGAGTTAATGAGGAGAGAGAAGTGTTTGGTGGGATATTTAATAAAGAGGATGGTGGTAGGTGGGAGTGGTTTGGTTCACATAATTTCAAGCAAAACCGAACCAAGCCTAACCAAATCAAGCCGAACCGAACCAAGATGAACCATAACCAAGCAAGAAGACATGCAATACGAGACAAAATACGTACACGTATTCCAAAATACGCAATACGAACTACGGGCATTACAACTCTACCCACCTTAAAAGAATTACGTCCTCGGAATTTAATCAAGAGGCTAGAGATTGCAATGACAAGCTATACTAAGCAATCAATCAAACAATCAATCATGCAAGCAAGGAATTTTGAAGGCATGAGGAAGAGGAAAAATATCCTGCTAGAAACCTCTCTGCCGGTTCTGAATCTGAGCCGGGGTCAGGGCATACTGCTGGGGTCTCTGCTGCTGGAAGACTTGAGACTGAGGCGGCAATGGCCTCGGAGGCTGGTACTGATGTTGCTGCTGTACTGGTGCTGGTGCTGGTCCCCTTACCGAGGGACCAGTCTGGGTCGATGATGAACTGGCCATATTCGGACAGGACCCTATCTTGTGGTCCGGTGCTCCACAAGCCAAACACAAACCCTATGCTCTGCGACACTCCGAAACAACGTGTCCTGGCTTCCCACAATGAGTGCAGCCCATTGCGAAAGACTGCTTATGCTTCTGTTGCTGAGGGGACGTGACCGACGTCACTGAGGTCGCCTGCCTCGGAGTTCCAATTGTCAAAGCCCTGACTGTCGGGGCTGGTGCTGTCGACTGGGTCATCTGGCCGTGAGATCGCTTCCGACCTCCGGTCCTGTCCACGATCCTGTGGGAGGTATACTCATGCCTCCTAGCTGCCCTCAATACCGCATCAAAAGTCTGATGCTCAAACTGCTCCACTGCCAACAAAATCTCCAGGTGGAGTCCCTGTTGAAATCGCTGGGCTCTATCCAACTCGGTCGCCACCAAGGTGGGAGCAAACCGACTAAGCCTGGAAAACTCGACCGTATATCCATCGACCGTCCTGCCCATCTGCTTCAAATTGGTGAACTTGGTCTGTAGATCGTACCGAGCTATAGCATCGAAGTACTTGGTCTGGAATCTCTCACGAAATACTGTCCAAGCAATGGGTGCCACTAATCCCACGGCATGCGCCGCCCACCAGCTGCGGGCAAGATCCAATAGCTGCAGGCGCACTACGGCCACCTTCTCGTCTTATGGGATCTTCGCTGCCTCCAATATCACCTCTGTGTCCTGAAGCCAAGCATCTGCGGCGATAGCATCTTCGCTGTCATCGAAGAATGGAGGGTCCAGACGCTTGAAACTGTTCGCTGCACTGCTCCCATGATGACCGCCTCTGTTCAGAGCATCTTCCACTGCCTGGTGCAAGGCATCTCCTCGCCGGTCTTGGAAAGCTAACAATGTCCTGATGAGTCCCACCAAGGTGCCATCATCAGGCTCTGCAGGCTGGACGGGCTGAACTGGTGGCTCGGGATCCCCGGTAGGCATGACTCGGGAGGCTGCTCCTGAGTGCTGGGCCTGATCTTCTGGTTGCTGCTGGTCCACAGGAGGCGCTCCGCCTTGCTGATCGGCAGGTCCAGGTACAATGCCGCTGAAGAAGACGACATAGGGAACAATAAGGAAGGACCATGACAGATCAACGATTACAAGCATGTGATCATAACAAGGATTTTCAGGGATTCAGAGAACGCGAACAGAGATCAAGTGCGAGTACTGATTGAGACATCTATTCGGTAAACCCTCACATATCTTGATTTACAAGACCTGCATGGGCCACCACTTAAACCATGTCACGCCCCAGAACCAGAACACTGGTGAGCGGGGGCAGACATAGCCAGCTACGTATAATGAAATGGAATCCACTCCACTATACGGTCACGGCTGTCTAGATATATGAGGGTTTATCTACAAGCCATCAGTCTCCTATGGTCAATAACAAGCCTAGTGTCTCAATCACAAGCAAGTAAGTAAATGTTATAAGATGTAAGATCACCAAATATACAATAGTAAGGCGTCCTAAATATTACATATTCAGCTGATCATGAAGCTAGTCATTATAAAATGTGAGGACTAGCAAGAGTTTCGTCATACATGATCAACCCTAGGTTGCCAATCATGTTACAGCCCGTAGGCAGACAGTAAATAAAAATGTACACGAGCTAACACTTGCTCGGCGGCTAAACGCCTCAAAAGAATAATTTTACAATAGAGTGGGAGAGCCAAAATAACCCACTCGTTGCCAGGATTCCGTCTAGTGGTCACCATCTGGCTGGAAAACCGGTAGATCCTCTGGGGCTGCTCCAGAATCTGGCCATACAAAACCAGCTGGGTCAGACCCCAGAAAGAGCAAGTACCACAAAGGAGACTTCACTTAGGAACTAAAACCAGCAATTAGCACAAGAATACAATTACATAATAAAGACAATAAATAAGAAAAAGCATGACAGGAGATATACGATGAGATAACCATGGGACTATTCAGATAACCAGGTTACAACCCGTAAACCAAACAAGGACCGCGGTTGTAACCCTTCGTCTGAACAGAACTTGGTTTCTCCTACCATTTATCGCAAGATAAATATAAGAAAATAGGTCATGTGACAATCTTGTGCATGATCAAGACAAGACTAGACAGGTTGAACTCCATCCAACAATCACGGCCAAGCAATAAGTACGGCTTGATACTTTAACTAACTAGGGTTATCACAGGCCTAGTTACTAGTAAGATGCAGTGAGATTTTCTGCAGCCACAAGCCCTGCAGACCATCCAGGTATCTAGGTCGAATATTAGTACAATAAGGGTGCAACACATGACAGTGTGCTGGAAATGTGCCCTACTCGTCGGCAGGCTACAGATCCCAAGTGGGACGCCCAGATAACGGGATTGCCTGTAGCTGGAAAATCTCTTCATGACTACTGGATTATTCTAGTTGTTAACCTTAGTCGATTTCAGTGGGTACCCCTGACCGTGGTACTCAGGGATCCCTGTCCTAGACATGATGCAAGACAAGACGGGTTCATTTGTACAAGCACAATCATCTACGGTGTCCAGGTCATTCATACTGGTCATGTCAGGTTAGTCGTCGCAACAGCATTTTTAGAAGTATCATGTCAGGTTTATCATGTCAAGAGTGCACCACCACGGGTCGCTGTAAATTCATTCTCATTTATCAAGGAGGGGAGAAACTTGCACAATTAAATAATAATATAATATATATATTCTTGAAGCCAAGGAGAAACTCTACAACTTTCATGTTGGGAGTGGGAAGAAATTCTGACCACAATTTGGCAAATAAAACATTTAAACAATCAAAGTGGACCCCATGCGGCCCAAAAGTGGGAGAACATACATGCAGCCAAAGAGAGTGGGAGAGCCACCCATACGGCAGCCAAAGCTTATGCGGCCAGAAAATAACTGAAGGGGCCATGCGGCCAGCAAAAAATATTCATGCGACTAGAAAAGACAAGGAGAGAGGAACCCACAATAAATGCAAGCTTCCACTCAAGCAAAAGAAAAGGACATGTGGCCACTCAAGTACTGGGGCCATGAGACCTAAAATTATATGGATACAAACCTTGTGGGACCCTATTACAATTAATGCTTCATACTAATGAGGCCAGCACACCATGGTGTATGCGACAAAATATGGCACGTGGCCACTCAAATAATGCAATTAAATAATGCATTAAATGCTAATGTATTTTGCTAATGCATTAATACTAAATGCACTTTTTATTAATGCTTTGCTAAGAGCATGCGGCAGAACGAGCTTGCTAATGCATGGCTGAACATGCATTAACGTATGCATCAAAATATGCATTAATACTAAATGCATGAATGCATGGCTGAATCATGCATTAAAATATACATTAAGATATGCATTAATACTAAAGGCATTAATGCATGGCTGAACATGCATTTAAAGTATGCATTAAAAATATGCATTAGTACTAAAGGCTTTCTAACGTATGCGGCTGACATGCATTGCTAATGCATGCGGCTGAAATGGATTAATTTCCATAATCCATGCGGCTGACATGCATTGCTAATGCATGTGGCTGAAAATGGATTATTTTCCATAATCCATGCGGCCAGCTTTGTAAGTCCATGCGGTTAGCAACTTTATTGCATACAAAATGCACACTGCACGGGGCACTCAAATGTTAAGCCTGGCATAATTTACTATGCTTGCGATGAAGTGCCATCATGACAGCAAATAAATAATGTTGTCATGCCCATGCGGCTAAGCAAGACTCCTGCGGCCAAATAATTGCAAGCCAGCAACAATTTGTTGCCAACTGAGAAGAAGTTCATGGAAAATACCATGGCTTCTCCACACCACCCAATTTCCCACAGGAGTCCAAATTTGGACTTCCATAGGTCAAAATTGGGTAGAACAAAATTCTCTACAACATGGAAGTATTTGTTAACAAAAGTAAACAAGTTGACAGATGAAAACCCACAAAACCAAAAATACCACAAAGCTAGATCTACAAGAATTTAACCACAGAAATGAAAATTTTCTAGTACTAAAGTGGGTTAGAAACACATGAGGAAGACAATAGAACAATAAAAATGGGGTTCCTCCATGAAGCAAGATGCACTTGCCTAAGCTCTCCACTCTCTCAGGTTGATGGAGAAGTAATGGTGGGGAAGAAGAAGAGTTAATGAGGAGAGAGAAGTGTTTGGTAGGATATTTAATGAAGAGGATGGTGGTAGGTGGGAGTGGTTTGGTTCACATAATTTCAAGCAAAACCGAACCAAGCCTAACCAAATCAAGCCGAACCGAACCAAGATGAACCATAACCAAGCAAGAAGACATGCAATACGAGACAAAATACGTACACGTATTCCAAAATATGCAATACGAACTACGGGCATTACACTTAGCCAGTTGTTTGGACAGAGAGTCCATCTTCTGTTGAGATCATATTTCGTCCTCAACGTAGATCTCTTGTAGAAGATCTTCCAAGCTAATGTCCAGCTTCTTCCGATGCATTCTAGCATAGAAGTTGCTCTAACCTGCAGGAAGTTTCGAGACTATCCCTCCAACGACAAACTTGTCGACGAGGGGCATCTTCTCGTCATTTAACTTTTGGTGCAACTTTAAGAATTTCTTTACTTGAGGTAGCATCGCCATCTCGTCTTCGAAGAGCCACTTGTGGTACTTCTCGACGATGAAGATTTTGGACCTGTTCTCATCATCTTCATATAGCTTACCCAAAGAATCCCAGATCTCTTTGGCCTTCACCTTCTTGGAATATAACTCTGCCAGAGAGTCTTCCATAGAATTGAGAATCAGCAGTTTATAGATGCTGTTTTCTCTCTTTCATTTGCTCTGCTTGACGAGTGCAGCAGCAATAGCATTGGCAGTTCCTCCTTCTGGAATCGTCGGTTCATCCTCAATACATGGTCTACGTCCACGAGTTGAAGATTAAGGGTGACCTTCCTCTTCCAGATTTGGAAATGTTCTCCGTCGAATTTTTCTAACTTGTTAAAGCTGGCATCGATGAGAGAAGCACGCGAGGTCTCCATCTACAAGGATCTTGTTTTGAGATTGTTAGTCCCGGGGCTTGATCAAAGATGGTAGACTCGATGTCGAGATCAGAGGATTATCAAACATTTACCTTCTGAATATTCTCGAGATCCAAGAGGAACACTATAATATGAATCTGATTACAAAAGCAACAATAATCAGAAAGTAAATCTCACGTTCTTCCTCGCAATCGTAGTTGCTGACGGACAGAACTGAGTTCAGAAAATAAATCTCACGTTCTTCCTTGCAATCGCAGTTGCAGACGGACACTACTAAAATCTGCTAGAATAGCGACGTATATTACCGACGGCGAAAAAAGCAGTCGCTGATAATTGCCTATAACGACTCCTAGTGTTACAAGTCGCTGACCGTCGCTGAGTAGCGACGTTCAGCGACGTAGTGTTTATTACGTCGCTGACTGGCGACGTTTGGCGACAGACATACTTTTTACGTCGCTGTATTGCGACATTTGGCGACGTATATTTTATACGTCGCTGACTTATTTCATATAGGGTAACTGGCCCGATCGAAATCACAAATTTTCATCCAAATTTCTTTCTTCCCGCTCGATCCCCCTCTCCCCTCTCCCCCAGGCAAACCCTCCCCTCCGGCGACCCCTCCCTCCGGCGACACCCTCCCCTTCTCCCCCCGGTGACCCCGCTCGCCCGCTGACCCCTCCCTCCGGCGACCAGCCTTCCTCCTCCGACGAAGTCTCCTTCCTCGTCGCCTTCCTCCTCCGACGAAGCCACCCTCCTCGCCGCCTCCATCCTCTGACGAAGCCACCCTCCTCAAGTAAACCCTAACCCTAGCCCTAGCTATCTAGACACAGACACGGACACGAGAACCCTAACACTAGCTGTGGTGGTCTTGCTGTCGAGGGGGGAGGGAGGGGTGGGGGTGGGTGCAGGGGGGTGGGGGGGTCTTACTGTCGAGGGGTGGAGGGAGGGGTGAGGGTACCCGGGGGTTGGGGGGTCTTGCTGTCGATGGGGGCAGGGTTGGGGTGGGTGCAGGGGTAGGGGGAGGGGGACAGGGGAGGGGGGTCTTACTGTCTAGGGGGCAGGGGAGGGGGGGTCTTGCTGTCGAGGGGGGTAGGGGGGAGGGAGGCAGGGGTGGGTGGGTGCTGGGGTAGGGGAAGGGAGGCAGGGATAGGTGGGTGCAGGGGTAGAGGGCAGGGGACAGGACCCTAACCCTATTTCGGACACGCTGTGACACAGGACACAGGACACAAGACACAGGACACACACACACACAATACATACATATATACCTATATATATAAATACACATATCTACATATATACATGTATATATATACTCACACACTTACATACACACACAAATACATATATAAATATATATGTATACAATGTATATACACACAAATACACATATATATATACAATCAAAAATTCATTTGAAATTCATTTTAAGAATCTGAAATATTGACGATATATACCGTCAACATTTGGTTTTGCCTTTTAGTTGCAGGAATATGAGAGTTATTAGATTTTAAAGTAGGATATTAATTTATTAGTTAGGATAGAGAGTTTGAGATAGATAGTTCATGTGAATGTTAGGTAGTAGTATACAGTTCATGATTAGCATTGTTTAGATATTAGTTTCAGTTAAAGGGTTAGTTTAGATTAGGATATTAGTTTATGTTAGAAGGAACTGCCTGCAACTGCATCGTAGCTGCAGGAATATGAGAGTTATTAGATGTTAAAGTAGGATATTAATTTATTAGTTAGGATAGAGATTTATTAGTTATTTTTATAAACCGTGATATGTTAAATTCCTGCAGCTGCATCGTAGCTCAGGGATATGACTGAGAGGGTGACATGGTTGTCACATTAAGGGTCTTTGAGGAGGTGACATATTGTGAACAGATATATCCTTATAGTTCTCCTACGTAATGTTAAAGAAAATCCATAGGAGAACTATATATAAGGATATATCTTTTCGCAACATGTCACCTTATCAAAGACCCTTAATGTACCAACCATGTTACCGCGGTATTGGTATTGGGATACCAATAGCGATAAGGTAAAGGGTACCAATAGCGATAAGGTAAAGGGTACCAACTTAAGGTATTGGTATTGGGATACCAATAGCGATAAGGTAAAGGGTACCTTGGTAGGTAATGACTAGAAATAGGATATTTGACTTAGATTTGACCTTGTTTGACCAAGGTTGACTATTTTGACTGAAAGTCAAAGTAGAGTCAACATCTGACCTAGATTGGACTAAGAGTTGACAAAGTCAACTATAGGTCAACCCTTGACCTACTTTGACCTTGTTTGACTTTGTTTGACTTAGCTTGACCTTGTTTGACTTTGTTTGACTTAGTACAACCTAGTTTGACCTAGATTGCATATCATTGTTATTAGTAACTGTCCGTTACTAATGTGTGTCCCATAATAAGACATAATATATGAATTTGTGCCTATTGGATAATGTGTGTCCATCTTTGCAGAATTATTTCCAAATGGATATGAATTACTACTTGCAAAATCGTTCATGGATGTACAATCGTCGTTCTGATGATATGTGTGGTGTACGGGATGAATACATAGCGGGAGTAGAGCAGTTCCTGCAGTTTGCTAAGGTGTTCCCTCAGTACATGGACGATACCAAAATTAAGTGTCCGTGTGTAAAATGTCATAACGTGAAATATTATCCAGAAGTGGAAGTGACATATCATTTGTACTCGAGGGATTTCACGCCTAATTACTATCAGTGGACCGCACACGGAGAACTTGTGTCTTTAGCATCAGAGCCGGAGCCTTATGTTGAGCCGTATATGCATGCGGGACCTAATTTTGTTTCAGATAATCATGCATACGACGACGGGTGCGTGAACATGGTTTTCGACGCTGCAGGGCCTAGTTTCGTTCATGATGCACCTGAGGAGGCACCGAACGCCGATGCTGCACAGTTCATGGAGTTGCTGGAGAATGCAAGGACTCCATTGTATCCTGGTTGTGAGGATCATTCACTGTTGGAGGTGGTTACAAGACTGTTGAGCATTAAGTCAGATTTTAACATATCGTAAGAATGCTACAACTGAGTGTTGGAGTTGATTATAGAGATCTTGCCGGCAGGTGCTAAGTTGCCTAAAGACTTCTACTGGTCTAAGAGGATGGTGAGATCGCTCTGGATGGGATACGAGAAAATCGATTCTTGTCGCAATGGGTGCATGCTGTACTACAAAGACGACAAGGACGCAGATGTGTGCAGATTTTGTGGTGCTGATCGCTATAAGACAACTAGTACAGGAAGGTCTACCGGTGCAAGAAGACCGACCGATTCAATGCACTACTTGCCTTTAACGCCGCGGTTGCAAAGATTATTTATGGTGAAAGAGACGGCCGAAAATATGAGTTGGCACATGCGAGAACAGATTAAAGGAGTGTTGGATCACCCATCCGATGGAGAAGCGTGGAAGCACTTTGATCGAGTGTATCCTAATTTTGCTTCAGATCCGCGTAATGTCAGGTTGGGGCTATCTTCTGACGGTTTTACTCCTTTTGGTCTTTCGGGATTCCAGTATTCGTGCTGGCCTGTGATTGTCACTCCGTATAACCTACCGTCTTGGATGTACATGAAGACTCAGTACATGTTTCTAACCGTTATAATTCCTGGTCCGAACAATCCCAAGAGGAACATTGATGTGTACTTACAGCCTTTGATAGATGAGTTGAATCAGTTATGGGAAGTAGGCGCTAACACGTACGATGTTTCCAGGAAGCAGAATTTTCAGATGAAGGCAACCCTTATGTGGACCATCAACGACTTTCTGGCCTATGGAATGTTATCTGGATGGAGCACTCATGGCCGTCTCTCATGTCCGTATTGCATGGACCGTAGTAAGGCTTTCCGTTTGAAACATGGAGGAAAACCATGCTTCTTTGATTGTCATCGGCAATTTCTGCCAAAAGATCATTCGTTCAGAAGGAACAGGAATGTATTCCGTACCGACGTTGTAGAGAAGGGTGATCCACCACTAAGATGGTGCAGAGCCATGATATGGGAGGAGGTTAGAGATTTTCCAAGTGCTATCGAAGATCCTACAACTGGGTACAAGTGCGATGGATTTGGTAGAGATCATAACTGGACAAAGAGGAGCATATTCTGGGATCTGCCATACTGGAGTACCAATCTGATCAGACATAATCTTGATGTCATGCATATTGAGAAGAATATGTTTGATAACATAATTAATACTGTGATGGACGTAAAGGAAAAAATGAAAGAAAATCCCAAGGCCAGGTTGGACTTAGAAGAAATATGCAAACGCCCTGCGTTGCATTTGATAGAGCAGAATAGAAAACAGTTCTTGCCGAAGTCAATTTTCTCGCTGGACAAGGAGGATAAAGTGAGACTTTGTCGGTGGATCCAGGGCCTAAAATTTCCAGACGGATATATGTCAAATCTGAGAAGATGTGTCGATCCGAAGGAAAACAAACTGACGGGTATGAAGAGCCATGACTGTCACGTATTCATGGAGAGGTTAATTTCGATTGCATTTCGAGAATTCTTACCGCAGGCAGTTTGGGATCCATTGACGGAGCTTAGCATATTCTTCAGGGATCTTTGTTCTAAGAAATTGCTCGTTGATCGTCTAGAAAAACAAGAGAAGGACATTGCGTTAATACTGTGCAAGCTAGAGAGGGTGTTTCCTCCTGGATTTTTCGACTCTATGGAGCATTTGCCGATTTATCTATCCTATGAGACACGTGTTGGTGGACCCGTCGAATATCGATGGATGTACCCGTTCGAGCGATATTTGAATCACCTAAAAAGAAAGGTAAAAAATAAGGCACGGGTCGAGGGTTCTATTTGTGAAGCCTATGTTCTCGAGGAGATTACAAACTTTTGTTCGATGTATTTCAAGCCTCATGTTGCAACTAATAGAACGAGAGCTTCCAGAAACGACGACGGAGATCATGAAAGTAATGATACAATACTGAAGGTATTCAATGCTCCAGGAAAGCCATCGGGTAAAATGAAGAAGAGATATCTGAACGATGATGAGCTAAGGGCTGCTCAGGTGTATGTATTACTCAACTGCGACGAGGAGGAAGTAGAGAAACTGGAGGGGTAAGTAATTAATACGTCTACATTATTTTAATAGTGTTGATTATTATACTATTACATTAATTGAACGATGTTATTTTCAGCATATTTAATGATGATGTGAGGTCAGGTAGGCCACACATAACAGAAGAAGAACTAGAACAAAAAATGAGGCATTATTTTCCATCATGGTTGAGTGCATTTGTAAGACTTGAGAACTCTGTAATTACCTTTCTGTATATGCACTTGATTGAGAATGAGCTTAATTGCTTCTTTCATGGTATTTAGGTCGATCGTCCATACGCAAGACTTGAGAATGAGTCTATTAGAACGCTAGCCAAGGGACCAATTTATGCTGCAAAAATATGGCCAAGCTACTGTGTTAATGGGTTTAGGTTCAAGTCAACAACTTGCCCGATCAGAGACAACTTTGTGGATCTCGACTCCACCAAAAACAGCTGTTTGTGTATCAGATCTTCGAACTACAAAGATGTTGATGCGGGCAACGATTTCTATGACGTGCTACGGGAGATCGTGGAGCTGACATATAGTTATGGAATAGAGCCTGCTAAGATTGTGTTATTCAGGTGTGATTGGTTCGATCCGATTGAAGGTCAAGGTTGGAAAGTAGACAAGTACGGTCTTGTTGATATAAACTATCGGCGTCGATATCAAGCCTATGAACCATTTGTCCTATCAAGTCAGGCTCAGCTCGTGTACTTCACAAGTTATCCTAAACGGGGAACAACAAGGTCGGACTGGTGGGCAGTATGCAAGACCAAAGCTAGAAATACCTTTGAGGTTGACGATATAGCTTATCAAGATGATGAACTACCTCTTGTAACAAATATTATAGAAGTGGACACGACGAAAGTTCCTCATTACACATCTAATTGTGTAGAAGAAGTAGAATTATCTGAAGAGGAAGATGCAGATGAAAGTGAAGATGTAGAGGAGGAAAAAGAAGAAGAAGTAGATGAGCTAAACGAACTAGATGAATTTTCAGAAGAGGATTAAATCTGTACGTTTGTTTTATCATCATATTTGACACTTTAGTGACACTTCTATCATATAAATCTGTGACACTTCAGTGACACTTTATTGACACTTTTATCTGTGACTATGATATTTTTCAAAAATCTGTGATGTCTATCATATAAATATATTTTTTTTGTTTTATTGTCATATGTTATTATCAGGTATGACTAGACCATCTGGACGACGCAGAGGATTTTATATTAGGCAGTCCCGTCAGCCTCGGGCTGGGGTTGGAGATTTCGTACCCTCATCCTCATCTCCGAGTACGCCATTGTACCGTTCTGTTCCCGGTCCATTACCGGGACAGGGCAGTTCCAGCAGGTTGGCGACTCCTCCCTCGTCGTCTAGCCTTCCTGATCCCGCGTCCAGCATCCCTGATCCCCCGTCCAGCATTCCTCCTGTCGACGGCTCCATAGGGGGAGCCGACGCCGAGCATATGGATGACGGCGATCAGACTGATCCTGCCCAGGCAGGAGGTGAGAGCGACCCTCCATGCGCTCCCCCGGGCGAGACGCGTATGGTGATTTGGACGGACGGGCCTACGAAGTAAATTAATTAATTAATATATATTTCTCAAATGATTATATGTACATATATATTCATGAAAATTATTATTGTATAGATATCGGCCTTCTGTAGTACACAGACAGCTGGGGGTATTTCTGAGGCAGAACTATGGTGGGCCTTGGATTAACTACTCAGATGCTCCCGCAGATAGGAAGGCCTTTTGGTTCGCCCACTTCAAGGTAAAAAATTTATTTATTTTTAAATTTTAATAATCATTTGTGTATATTATACAACTTTTCTATTTTACTTCTTGTAGAGGACCTATTTCTATCCACCACACCGGGCGGCGAAGATCGAGGGCCAATTTTCTGCCATCGCAGCCAAGCTCATCCGTGATGCGATCCACGACCAGAAGTCTCGTGATCGCTCCGGACAGCCGATCCATGGTTGGATCATGCCAGAGCAGTGGACTGCGATAAAGGCTAGATTCAGCGAGCCCAAGTACCAGGAGCGGTCTGACAAGGCCAAGGTGGCGCGGTCGAGCGCCGGTAAGTGGTGTGGTGGCTCCATTCCGATGACGGAGCATTTTCGTCGTTTGGTACGTTTCCTATGACGGACATTAATTTATATATAGTTTGATAGAATATTTAATACTAATAATAGATAATATATTTTAACAGGTAAAAAAGGGTGAGGACTCGAACATGGTGACCGTCTTCCTGGTCACCCATCGGAGGGCTGGGGAGTTCATTGACGGGAGGGCAACGCAGGCATATGTACGTTCTATTCTTTATATTAATTTACTATAATTTAGA
Source organism: Iris pallida (assembly GCA_029216955.1). Classification (NCBI taxonomy): domain Eukaryota; kingdom Viridiplantae; phylum Streptophyta; class Magnoliopsida; order Asparagales; family Iridaceae; genus Iris; species Iris pallida. The sequence continues at coordinate 8,749,924 of JANAVB010024000.1, read as the reverse complement.
AAACAGGAAAATAGATATCAATATAGACTTTAGCAAATACTTACACGTTAGCAAACATGTTCTAGGCCGAGTTTGTTCGGCTACAGGAGGAGGCGGCTGCTGCTGCTAGTGCGCCAGCAGAGGGAGGGGCTGGTACTTCCTCCCAGCCGCCTACAGCTCTATCGCCGGACGACCTCTGGATGACCGCCGTTGGCGGTCTTCAGAAGGGTACGTACTACGGTACGGGATCCTACGGCGCATATTTGGCTTCGGAGTCATCCCGGGCCCCCTCTGTCAATGCGCAGTCTCCGGCTTCGCAAGCGTCGTCACGAGCTCAGGATATTCGTCGTCAGATTGAGGAGCTGCGTCGCGAGTTGCAGCAGCAGATTTCTGATGCGGTCGAGCGACGATCCGACCCTCCGATCGTCACCGGACGATTTGATGCGGTCGAGCGCAGTATACAGGAGCTGATGAGTCTGCAGCAGGCTACAGCTGCCAGACACGCTCACCGAGTCTACGCAGCGCCCATAGCGTAGACAGGTCGAGCTGGAGGGATCGCAGAGGAGCATGTCTGCCTCACTCACTCAGGTATCGGCTTCGCTTGAGGCGAGTACTGAGAGGGTGGTGAGTACCCTTGCTGTTTATGGTGAGCGACTGCGAGAGCTGGAGCAGATACGTCCTCCCGGTCCATCGACGGCGCCGACTCCAGACATTGCACTGCCTCCTACTGCCCCTACGGTACAGCTCACACAGGAGCAGTATGAGTACATGCTATCCCAGATGCACGGCAGGGGTCCTCAGTGATCCAGTAGATTTTTTTATCATCTTTGTATTTATTGGCCCTATGGGCCCATTCACCGTTCTGTACAGTGATTTTGAATATTATTTGACTCTGTTGGACATGTATGTTTGTTGGACATGTATGTTGGTGACATTTAATTTGTTGGTATTTTCATTGAGTACATGTATAATATTTAGTTGTAGACTGTTATGATGGGAGACTGTTATTCATCTATTAGTTATAGACTGTTATGATGAGAGACTGTTAATTGTGATGATATCTGCGACGGGGATGACAAATATACCTATGCTGGGTTATAAGCGATGATCTGATATACAAAGGAGGTGCTGCCCAAATTTTAAAAAAATATAATGTGTATTTTTATGATGATGTGTGTCTGTGTTTACAGTGAATGTGAAATGCAGTGTTCGAAACCATCGACAGTTTCGATTACTGTTGTATGTTTTATCTTGAATAGAAAGAGCAACAGTTCAGGGTGTACTTCTGAGAGCTTCATTTTCACGTCCTTTACTTTCTCGGGACGTCGTAAAGGATCCCGAGAAGGTGAAGGACGTGAAGAGGAAGCTCTGAGAAGTGCACCCTGAACTGTCGCTCTTTCTATCCAAGATAAAACATATAACAGTAAGCAAAACTGTCGATGGTTCGAATACTGCACTTCACACACACTGTAAACACAGACACACAGCATAACAAAAATACTAATTATTTTTTTAATTTTTTTATAACATCTGCGACGTATAGCGACGTTCTGCGACGTTTTGCAACGTATAGTACACGTCGCTATACGTCGCCAAATAGTGACGTAACGTCGCTATCCGTCGCTATACTACTGACGTTGCATATGACCACCTGAGAGCTGACGTCGCTAAAGTTGTCGCTAGGCGTCGCTAAAATGATGACGTGGCTGCCATGCCATGTCATCATATATAAAGTTGACGGCGTCGCTAAGTGGTCGCCCTACGTCGCTATATTAGCGATGTATGATGACGTCGCTATCAGTCGCTAATGTTGCGACGTCTAGCGACACTAAACATGACGTCGCAAATAGCGACGAATTGCGACGAAATTGTAATCTGCGACAAGCCTATACGCGACAACCAATTTTCGTCGCTAAATACGTCGCTAATAGAAATTAGCGACGAATTTTCCTTTTTTAGCGACGTATTCTGACGTCGCTAAAAGGGGTTATTTTAGTAGTGGGACAGAACTGAGTTACAACTCAGATGAAGGAGAAGAAAGAAGAAAGGTTCTTGCTAGGGTGATTAAGATCACCGTTGCTCAAAGCAAGATTCGTCCCAACACGATCTGCTCCCAGGAACCAGCAAGTTCACGAAGAATTTCTGGAACGCTCGTAAGTCAATATTTGAGACTTGTACGGACTTCCTGGACTTTACAGACTCCCTTAACTCTCTTCTTGGTGCATCTTCCAAAGGAGGCCAAGGGGCTCTATTTATAGAGTGGAGTGAGACTTCACCTCTTCTTCTATCCGATGTGGGACTAAAATACAAATACTCAAAAATAGAGTTTGTTATTTTAGATCATTCCACAATCAGCATAGAAGTGTGCCAGTCCACGCCTACCCCCCGAACACTCCCGTGCATGCACGAGACATCCTGGAGTCCGTGTCCGAGTCCGTACAACAAAAATCAACTTGCATCCTTGTTGGAATTAATCTTTTTTCCTTCTAGGAAAATACTCCCACATGGCACACACTTGTTCCCTACTACACCTCATGTGCACACCTCAACACAAGCAATGCATTACATTGAGATACTCACCATTTGGTGTAGCCGATGTGGGACTATCTTTCCTAGTCCAAAGGTAAAAACACCAACAGTAAGAGACTACAAGCTCTCAATTAGCTTGTGCCATAGTGGATTAACATCGAGTAAGAGTACTCGAGACTGGACTAGTCCTCTCAGAGAAAAACCAGTATACATCGTTGTGTCACTGAGTTTGATTTTCTTGACTCTTACTTTAATATCATTTACCTGCCATAGTATATAGTTGGATAATTTTTTATTTGGTGATATTTTTTGCTGTATACGCACACACTCTATTCATCCCTCCTCTAGAGGTGCTCAACGGTCCTACAAGAGGTACAACTTAGATGAGCTAAATCTGAGTTCGATTGGATAAACCCGCTAATGGGTTGGATTATGATTGAAGATATTCAAGTTCAAACACAGATTTGGCTTAAAATATTTGTGTCATGCCCCAGAACCAGAATACTGGAGAGCGGGGGAATGACTCAGCCAGCTACGTATTACGGGTAGATGAATACCGTATAATACGATCAATGCTGTCTAAAAGACGAGGGGGTGCATACTACATGAAAGCCTCACTATAGTCATTTCACATCTATTGTCTCAATCATTCAAATAAGAAACAGAAATAGAGAACATGTAAGATAAAGCAGTAAGGCGTCCCAAATGCTCAGTCAAAAGGTTCTTGATATCTGGCTTTACAAAACATAGCCAGATGATGTAGCAAAGTGTACACAATTGTTATCAGCTGCAGTCTGACTTAATTACAATTATGCAAAGTAAGTGCAAGACAATCCGACTAACATGTCGGTGCCAAACGGCAAAGTATAAAGTAAATAACAAAACGAACGGGGAGGTAAGGAACCCACTCGAGTCCTCCTGCGATCATCCCTCTAGTATTGACCATCTTGGAGGTGGAGGTAAGTTGAGTCCTCGGGAACCGGCTCTAAATCTGGCCATGCAAAACCAGAGAGGTTAGACCTCTAATAGCAAGTACCGCAAGGAAGCACGATATGAGACATTAAACCAGTAATTAAAAGAATATAATAATAGATCTCTGCTTGCTACAGGGATTCACATAACATCACGACACTTCGAACCAACTTCCCAACCAAACAAGGACAGAAGTTGGCCCGTCATGTCCTGATGCTCTGATCATCTCAGTTAGGTAACAGAGTAGGTACAGTACACAAACAAATCAACTTAAACGGCCATCCAACTCCTACGGCTTACTACTGTGAGTCCCAAGTTATCCTGGAATTATGCAATAAAGATTTCTCAGTTCTTACTATGGACAAGCAAGGCTAGTCGATCCAATCAATCAATTGCGCCAATCATGAATTAGACGAGTCCCAGCAGGACGTCCGTCATCAATATACAATATACAATAAATAGTATAACCAGATACCGCTCCATGTCCGTGTGGCAGGTTTGCAGTATCTGTGGGGACCAGCCGGCCTGTCGGGCACTACTAGTCCCAAGAGGGCTGCCATATAAGAACTCGGGAATCCATTCTCTCCATGCAATCATTATTTTTATTTAACTTAATAGTCTCTACGTTGAGTGAAATCCTATGCCGTGGATCATGGTCATTCGGAATGAGTACTTTCGTACGGGGTACGATATGCACAACTCTACAACGATGTCCGTGCGGTTAGGTTGTAGGTCTTACATAGCGTAATGCAACAATCCAAACTAACCACGGAACAATCATGCCTTGACTATAAAGTACACATGCTTCTTTTATAGTAAAATAAATAAATAAATAAATTGAAGCCTGCATGTGTGCCTGTCTGTCAATATTCGGGATTGGCCAATCGATTTCAAATATGAACGTGTCTTATTCCATTTAATTCAATAAGACAACTAGCCAGTCTCTTAGTTCCATCTAGGAACGCATGATCAATAATTAATCAAGATAACAATCAATGTTAATTAATACGAAATTCGGGAAATAAACATTGGGAAATAAATAATGATTGGAAAATAAATAATCTCATGCGCTGTGGGAAATGATTGGGGAATAAATAAATCTCATGCGCTGTGGGGAATGTTTGGGAAATAAAGAATCTCATGTGCCTGAGAAATGATTGGAAAATAAATAATATCATGTGCTGTGGGAAAGGTTGAGAAATAAATAATATCATGCGCCTGAGGGAAATGATTGGGAAATAAATAATATCATGCGCCTGAGGGAAATGATTGGGAAATAAATAATATCATGCGCTGAGGAATAAGATTGGAAAATAAATAATATCATGCGCTATGGGAAAGGTTGGAAAATAAATAATATCATGCGCCTGAGGGAAATGATTGGGAAATAAATAATATCATGCGCCTGAGGGAAATGATTGGGAAATAAATAATCTCATGCGCTGAGGAATAAGATTGGGAAATAAATAATATCATGCGCTGAGGAATAAGATTGGGAGGAAATAAATAATCTCATGCGCCTGAGGAATGAGATTCTTATGCGGCTGTGAGATGAGATTGGGAAATAAATAATCCATGCGCCTGAGGAATGAGATTGGGAAATAAATAAACTCATGCGCTGTGGAAAAGGTTGGGAAATAAATAATATCATGCGCCTGAGGGAAATGATTGGGAAATAAATAATATCATGCGCCTGAGGGAAATGATTGGAAAATAAATAATATCATGCGCTGAGGAATAAGATTGGGAAATAAATAATATCATGCGCTGTGGGAAAGGTTGGGAAATAAATAATATCATGCGCCTGAGGGAAATGATTGGGAAATAAATAATATCATGCGGAAATGATTGGGAAATAAATAATCTCATGCGCTGAGGAATAAGATTGGAAAATAAATAATCCATGCGCCTGAGGAATGAGATTGGAAAATAAATAAACTCATGCGCTGTGGGAATGCGGCTGTGATTCCTGCACAATCGGCGCATGGGAATACTCACGTTGCGTCTTCAGTACATGCGCGTAAGGAACCTACGTGCATGACACGCTCGGAGTCAAAGAATGCGTTGCCGGGACTTCACGGCGCATGGCCTCCCGGCGCATGGCCTCCCGGGCGCATGGGGTTCCCGGCGCATGGGGTTCATCGTCCCCAAACAGCCAGTTCAGCCATGAAAGTTTCGAAAACTTGCTATGGCCATAACTTCCTCATCCGAAGTCGAAATCAAGCGAAATAAAAACCAAAACTGAATGAAATTGAATTCTCTACAACATAGAACTATTAGTTTTCGAAAATAACCAAGTTTTAGAGATCAAAACCAAGAAAAACCGAAAATATATCAAACTTAGATCTACAACAAATAAGCCATGGAAATTAAAAATGCTAAGTACTAAAGAGACTTAGAATCAAATAGGGAAGATGATGGAACAATAAAAATAGGGATCCATCAAGAAGCAAGTTGGCACTTGCCTTGCTCTCTTAGGTTGGTGGGAGAGTTATGAGGAAGAAGAAGATAAATGAAAAGAAGTAATGAAGAGAGAGAAAGGGTTTGGGGCTTTTAAATGAAGGAGTGGTGGTAGGTGGGGGGTTTATTTCGGTTCATGATGAACCAACATAATTAAACCAATCTGAGCTGAACCCATAGCAAAGCTAAAGCAGAGTATAAAAGCAGAAAGTAAAGTGCAGAAATGAAATTACAGGAAATTAATTAACATAAAATTAAAGAAATTTAAATACAGAGCAATACATGATAAATATAAAATATTTACATTTAAACAGTACATGCATTCTAAAAATACGTATTCTGGGAATAGGAAGTGACATCTCTACCCTCCTTAGAAAAATTTCGTCCTCGGAATTTTAAATCCAAGCATGATAGAAACATCAGAGCTTAACTACTCTAGGTATAAGCAATTTTAAGTAAGCAATCATTCTACAATGTCAATAGTATGTAACATATCTATGTTGAACATTCTACGATACCAAGCAATTCTACTCGTAAGGTGGCAAGCATGAGGAGTTAAGACAATCAAGGTATACAGAAAGAGATATACCTTGTGAGTCAAACAGGTGCGGATACCGTGATCGGATATCATCCTCAAGTTCCTACGTTGACTCCCCCAAAGAGTGATGACCCCAAGCAACCCGGACAAGGCTAATTGTTCGGTTCTTGAGTATCTTCTCTCTTCGGTCCAAAATAGACACAGACTGTTCCTCGTAAGACAGGTTGGTACCAACAACCAGCTCAGAATGATCAAGAATATGGTTTGGGTCTGATACATACCTTCACAACTGAGATACATGAAATACGTCATGCACCTCTCGTAACGAAGGTGGAAGGGATAAACGATAAGCAACATCGCCTATCCTCTCAAGAATAACAAATTGGCCCACGTACCGCGGACTCAACTTCCCGCGAACGCCAAACCTAATGACCCCACGGGTAGGTGAGATCCGCAAGAACACGTGGTCCCCAACAGAAAACTCTAGCGACCTATGGTGCTGGTCCGCCCAATGACGATGCCGATCCTGTGCAACTCGAAATCGCTCTCTAATTCCTTTAATCACTTCTACTGTCTGAACAATCATTTCCGGGCCTAGCATCTTCCTCTCCCCGATATCGTCCCATGCTAGCGGCGACCTACACTTCTTACCATATAGTACTTCAAATGGCGCCATCTGGATACTGGCTTGATAACTGTTGTTGTATGAGAATTCGACCAAGTGTAGGTGGCTCTCCCAAGATCCTCCAAAATCCAAAGTGCAAGCTCGCAACATGTCTTTCAAAGTCTAAATTGTTCTTTCTGATTGCCCGTCCGTCTGTGGATGGTAAGCCGTGCTAAATCTTAACTTGGTACCCAAGCTATGATGTAAGCTCTTCCAAAAATGTGATATAAAACGGGTATCTCTGTCTGACACAATACTGACTGGGACCCCATGCTGCCTGACTATCTGCTACATATACAACTCTGCCAACTTCTCCGTAGATTGACCTACTCTAAAAGGAAGAAAGTGCGCCACCTTTGTAAGCCGATCTACTATCACCCAAATAGCATTTTTACCACTTGGTGATCTTGGTAAACCGGTCACAAAGTCTATTGTAATATGTTCCCACTTCCATTCCGGGATAGGAAGCGGTTGCAATAACCCAGCTGGCCTCTGCTGTTCTGCCTTCACTTGCTGACATACCAAGCAACGGGAAACAAATCTAGCTATCTCCCTCTTCATCCCATTCCACCAGAAGTGCTGCTTGATATCTTGGTACATCTTGGTCCCTCCAGGGTGAATAGAATACTGAGAGCTGTGAGCTTCTGCCATAACCTCCTGTTTGATATCTCCACTAGGCACACATAGACGTGACCCAAACCTAAGTGTACCATCTTCATGAATTCTCATCTCCTTCCTGAGTCCTGACTCACATTCTGTCCTAAGCTTCCGAATTCTTGGGTCTTGTGCCTGAGCTGCCTTGATCCTATCTACCAAGTTGGATTGAACTTGTAGACTCGCCAGAACTCCTACATCACTAGGAAGTAAAACCTCGATGCACATCTCCTGAAGGTCTTCTAAGATATGCTTCTGTGTTGTTAACATAAATGCGCCGCCTCTCCTGCTGAGAGCGTCTGCTACCACATTAGCCTTGCCTGGATGATACTGAAGCTCCATGTCATAGTCCTTAATCAACTCCAACCATCTTCTCTGCCTCATGTTCAGTTCCTTCTGAGTAAAAATGTACTTCAGACTTTTGTGGTCTGTGTACATGTCCACTCGATCACCATATAAGTAATGCCTCCATAGCTTAAAAGTAAATACTACTGCCGCCAACTCCAAATCATGAGTTGGATAATTCTTCTCGTGGTCCCGAAGTTGCCTAGATGCGTATGCTATCACCTTCCCATGCTGCATGAGGACACATCCAAGTCCTTTACCTGACGCATCACAATAAACGGTAAAACCTCCGGGTCCAACTGGCAATGTAAGAATAGGCGCTGATATCAACTTCTGCTTCAGATTTTCAAATGATGTCGGCATTCTGCCGACCAGACGAATGGTACATCCTTCCGTGTCAAGCGGGTCATGGGTGCTGAAAGCCTTGCAAAGTCTGATACAAACCTTCTGTAATATCCTGCCAATCCCAAGAAACTCCGTACATCTGCTACGGTCTTGGGTACTGGCCAACTCTCTACTGCTTCTACCTTCTTGGGATCTACTGCTACTCCAGCTCCTGATATGATATGACCCCAAAATGAAATGTGATTTCACGCCCCAGAACCAGAATACTGGAGAGTGGGGGAATGACTCAGCCAGCTACGTATTACGGGTAGATGAATACCGTATAATACGATCAATGCTGTCTAAAAGACGAGGGGGTGCATACTACATGAAAGTCTCACTATGGTCATTTCACATCTATTGTCTCAATCATTCAAATAAGAAACAGAAATAGAGAACATGTAAGATAAAGTAGTAAGGCGTCCCAAACGCTCAGTCAAAATGTTCTTGATATCTGGCTTTACAAAACATAGCCAGATGATGTAGCAAAGTGTACACAATTGTTATCATCTGCAGTCTGACTTAATTACAATTATGCAAAGTAAGTGCAAGACAATCCGACTAACATGTCGGTGCCAAACGGCAAAGTATAAAGTAAATAACAAAATGAGCGGAGAGGTAAGGAACCCACTCGAGTCCTCCTGCGATCATCTCTCTAGTATTGACCATCTTGGAGGTGGAGGTAAGTTGAGTCCTCGGGAACCGGCTCTAAATCTGGCCATGCAAAACCAGAGAGGTTAGACCTCTAATAGCAAGTACCGCAAGGAAGCACGATATGAGATATTAAACCAGTAATTAAGAGAATATAATAATAGATCTCTGCTTGCTACTGGGATTCACATAACATCACGACACTTCGAACCAACTTCCCAACCAAACAAGGACAGAAGTTGGCCCGTCATGTCCTGATGCTCTGATCATCTCAGTTAGGTAACAGAGTAGGTACAGTACACAAACAAATCAACTTAAACGGCCATCCAACTCCTACGGCTTACTACTGTGAGTCCCAAGTTATCCTGGAATTATGCAATAAAGATTTCTCAGTTCTTACTATGGACAAGCAAGGCTAGTCGATCCAATCAATCAATTGCGCCAATTATGAATTAGACGAGTCCCAGCAGGACGCCCGTCATCAATATACAATATACAATAAATAGTATAACCAGATACCGCTCCATGCCCGTGTGGCAGGTTTGCAGTATCTGTGGGGACCAGCCGGCCTGTCGGGCACTACTAGTCCCAAGAGGGCTGCCATGTAAGAACTCGAAAATCCATTCTCTCCATACAATCATTATTTTTATTTAACTTAATAGTCTCTACGTTGAGTGAAATCCCATGCCGTGGATCATGGTCATTCGGAATGAGTACTTTCGTACGGGGTACGATATGCACAACTCTACAACGATGCCCGTGCGGTTAGGTTGTAGGTCTTACATAGCGTAATACAACAATCCAAACTAACCACGGAACAATCATGCCTTGACCATAAAGTACACATGCTTCTTTTATAGTAAAATAAATAAATAAATAAATTGAAGCATGCATGTGTGCCTGTCTGTCAATATTCGGGATTGGCCAATCGATTTCAAATATGAACGTGTCTTATTCCATTTAATTCAATAAGACGACTAGCCAGTCTCTTAGTTCCATCTAGGAACGCATGATCAATAATTAATCAAGATAACAATCAATGTTAATTAATGCGAAATTCGGGAAATAAACATTGGAAAATAAATAATGATTGGAAAATAAATAATCTCATGCGTTGTGGAAAATGATTGGGGAATAAATAAATCTCATGCGCTGTGGGGAATGTTTGGAAAATAAAGAATCTCATGCGCCTGAGGAATGATTGGGAAATAAATAATATCATGCGCTGTGGGAAAGGTTGGGAAATAAATAATATCATGCGCCTGAGGGAAATGATTGGAAAATAAATAATGTCATGCGCCTGAGGGAAATAATTGGGAAATAAATAATATCATGCGCTGAGGAATAAGATTGGGAAATAAATAATATCATGCGCTGTGGAAAAGGTTGGGAAATAAATAATATCATGCGCCTGAGGGAAATGATTGGAAAATGGAGGAAATAAATAATCTCATGCGCCTGAGGAATGAGATTCTTATGCGGCTGTGAGATGAGATTGGGAAATAAATAATCCATGCGCCTGAGGAATGAGATTGGGAAATAAATAAACTCATGCGCTGTTGGAAAGGTTGGAAAATAAATAATATCATGCGCCTGAGGGAAATGATTGGGAAATAAATAATATCATGCGCCTGAGAGAAATGATTGGGAAATAAATAATATCATGCGCCTGAGGGAAATGATTGGGAAATAAATAATATCATGCGTTGAGGAATAAGATTGGAAAATAAATAATATCATGCGCTGTGGGAAAGGTTGGGAAATAAATAATATCATGCGCCTGAGGAAAATGATTGGGAAATAAATAATATCATGCGCCTGAGGGAAATGATTGGGAAATAAATAATCTCATGCGCTGAGGAATAAGATTGGGAAATAAATAATCCATGCGTCTGAGGAATGAGATTGGAAAATAAATAAACTTATGCGCTGTGGGAATGCGACTGTGATTCCTGCACAATCGGCGCATGGGAATACTCACGTTGCGTCTTCAGTACATGCGCGTAAGGAACCTACGTGCATGACACGTTCGGAGTCAAAGAATGCGTTGCCGGGACTTCACGGCGCATGGCCTCCCGGCGCATGGCCTCCCGGGCGCATGGGGTTCCCGGCGCATGGGGTTCATCGTCCCCAAACAGCCAGTTCAGCCATAAAAGTTTCGAAAACTTGCTATGGCCATAACTTTCTTATCCGAAGTCGAAATCAAGCGAAACAAAAGCCAAAACTGAATGAAATTGAATTCTCTACAACATAGAACTATTAGTTTTCGAAAATAACCAAGTTTTAGAGATCAAAACCAAGAAAAACCGAAAATATATCAAACTTAGATCTACAACAAATAAGCCATGGAAATTAAAAATGCTAAGTACTAAAGAGACTTAGAATCAAATAGGAAAGATGATGGAACAATAAAAATAGGGATCCATCAAGAAGCAAGTTGGCACTTGCCTTGCTCTCTTAGGTTGGTGGGAGAGTTATGAGGAAGAAGAAGATAAATGAGAAGAAGTAATGAAGAGAGAGAAAGGGTTTGGGGCTTTTAAATGAAGGAGTGGTGGTAGGTGGGGGATTTATTTCGGTTCATGATGAACCAACATAATTAAACCAATCTGAGCTGAACCCATAGCAAAGTTAAAGCAGAGTATAAAAGCAGAAAGTAAAGTGCAGAAATGAAATTGCAGGAAATTAATTAACATAAAATTAAAGGAATTTAAATACAGAGCAATACATGATAAATATAAAATATTTACATTTAAACAGTACATGCATTCTAAAAATACGTATTTTGGGAATGAGAAGTGACAATTTGAACCCGAACAAAAATTGGGTTGAACTCGGTTCATGTGTCGGGTTACCCGAAATCCGGCTTATATATATATATATATATATATATATATATATATATATATATATATATATATATATATATATATATATATATATATATATATATATATAATAAGGGAGGTAGGGTGCCACCTCACGGGAGGGTGTCTACTTGTCACCCCCCATGCTATCATCAAGCACATGGGTGCATGATGATAGCATGTGGGGGGTGACAAGTAGACACCTCCATAGGGTGGCACCTCACCTCCCTCATCCTCTCTCTCTCTCTCTCTCTCTCTCTCTCTCTTCTCTATATATATATATATATATATATATATATATATATATGAAAGCGGATCAAAAGTCCCCTTAGAAAACCTCCTAAAAACCTCCTCACACTAATTCGTAATTTAATGTTAATATTAATGTTAATATTAATATTAATGTTAATATTAACATTAAATACTAAAATTATCATTAAATTTAATATTAAAATTAATATTAACATTAACATTAACATTAATATTAACATTAACGTTAATATAAAAATAAAAAAAATAATATTAACATTAATATTAACATTAACATTAATATTAACATTAATATTACGGATTAGAGTGAGGAGAATTTTTAGGAAATTTTCTAAGGGGGACTTTTGATCCGCTCCCTATATATATATATATATATATATATATATATATATATGAAAGAAGGTAATTGTGGCGAATGCTCCCACCAGGAATCGATCTCCTGACCACTCGAGCCGCATGCATCTCTCTTAACCACTAGGCTAGAGGTCATTTGCAATCCGGCTTATATATATATCCTAAATTTGTCATCCAAATTCTTCAAATCCTTATCCTAAATCTTATTTCAGTTTGTATTTTGTAATGATCAAGGTTTGATTGCTAGTTGAATATGTGTTTAGTACTACTTTTGTTTAAAACTATTTCAAATATTATATTACAGCCCGATAAACCCGATGAATTTGATCCAATCCGAGTCCAACCCGATCCTCCGGGCTTGGTCTTGGGCTTCATATGTTGAACCCGAGGTCGGATCGGGTTTGGCTAAGCTTATGATTCATTGGGTTAGGCTCAGGTTTGACCTTAAGTCCGACCCAACCTGTTCGAGATGCACTCCTAAATATAGTACATATTTTGATATATCTTATTTTTTTTAAAATCTTCTAGTGTATTTTTAAGTGTCTAATATGTGTCCGTAAAATATTTTATTAGTGTTGGACACAATACTGCCATATTTTTTTAATGTCCTAAAACTTACTATGAAAGCCCATGGATTTGCATACACGGTAGTTTCCTCCCTCTTATTCAAATCTCTCGATATCTCTCCTCAGTATTTGGGAAGAAACTAAGATGGAACTGGAACGAGGGACAAAACCAAGATTTACTTAAGATTTGCGTTGAACTCGAATGTCTCTTGTGGTTACCTAGGAGAGACATCAGATTTTAACTGGATGGCGAAAGATCAATATGGATTGAGCCATGAGGACGTATTATTCATTTTATTTATAAAAATAATAGGAGTTGGAAACAGTAGGCCAAAAGACATGATGCACAAGGTCCCATAGGTAACATCGGGCACTGGAACTCAATCCCTCAACCTCATGGGTTGCGTGCCTCCGCTCTACCTCATTGGCACTCTTCACCCTTTCTTATTCAAATCTATCGATATATGTGCTATGTAGCTATGGTATTTGGGACAGACTAAGATGGAACAAGGGACAAAACCAAGATTGAATTAAGGTTCTCAGTATGTTATCTTTCTATAAGTATCGGAATCGACGATATCGATCAAATCGAACTATCAAACTTTTTTTTTATTATCGAAAATCAAATAATTATTAATAAATTAAAAAAATATTTAGAACATTTAGTCATAAGTATTTTTTGGAGTTGTTTAATTGTAGTTTCTAATTGAATCAAATAATAGTCACCATTGCTATTTGGTTTAGCTGTGATACACAAATTTTCTTTCATTTTAATTCTTTTCGAGTCTAATTATATTTTTACATGCTTGTTTATTAGTTTTTTTCCGATCAATTTTTTTTTTTCGAATTGACGGGAAAATGATCCATAATGTTGTTATCAGATAGTATCGATATCGAATCGGACATATCAAACCATATCGTTATCGACTGTATCAGATCAATCTTGGTCCATACTGCAAAAAGATCCATAATGTTTTTTTTTTCCCCTTCTTAGAAGTAACCAATAACTCACTAAAACTCCATCAAACAGATGGCCGATGCGTCATTCAAGATCATCACTACCCCTTTCGAGGACGTCTCTGCGTGTCAACAACGAAGGAAGAAGAACAAGAACAAGGCATGCAGTCGAGGACACCCGTGCCAATAATCTCCAGTCACAAGCTTCCGATTCAAGCTTTTTTTAGTGAACTAGACACGTTTGAGCCAGCCAATGATAACCCGATTGGCGCATTTGGCCAAACAGTTTTAGTACAAGATTTTTTTCCAACTTAGAAAGGGAAAGAACTGACGCCTCCAGTCAACTTTGAACTGTTTGCAACATAACAGGATTTGAAAACGCTGCCTATTTGGCACAACAGCGTGCACAACCGGGACACGTACGCAACCGAGGACGACGGTGCCGTCGTCGCTGCCACCAGCTATCCTACTCTCTGCCGCCATCTCCTCCTACGCCCCTCCTACAGCTCCAGCATCCTCGGCCGCACACGTGCACTGAATGTGCATGCGTACATGCCAAATAGCTAGGACCGGTCTTGTGGTAAAGCCAATACTTGGGGCTTGGACAATCCCCCTCTGCTAGGATAACTCTTCATGTTTGATCCCACCAAACGTCATGGTCACGGATGACCAGACCGGCTCACAATAAGAGTTGGAGACGATCAAAATTAGCTCTGAATAGAACAACCAAATAGCATAGTCGAATAGGATTTGCCCTACAATTGGCTAGCCTATACATAAATTCAATCTTCACTTTGCAACAACCAAGCTTGAACCATGCCCAAACAAAGAAGAAGCAAACAAACATTTGATGATCTTTCTTAAATTCAAAGGATACATTATGGAAAGTAGTAAAACATGTTTGAACTGTGCATTCTAATAATAAGCACAAGTTCAGCAAACATTTGTACAAGTAGAGTAGTGAAAGAGAACAAAAAAAAGCTGTCTCTTCCCATCCCTACCATTCCCATGCCAATGCAACACACTTTGTCTACCTATCATTACCACCTAAATGCACAAATTATTGAGAGAGAGAGAGAAGCTAAAATGAGATTAGCACCCCTGCTGAAACATGGCCTAAAAAATATGCAGCCAAGCAGGAAAACGTATTGGAGAAGTATTGGGCAAAAAAAAGGAGGCGCCTACGAAGCACGGATACATCAAAAATCAGTATCGTGTTCGTGTCAAGTTGTGTCAGGGTGGCACGACTCGAACATTCCAAATTATGCTAGGATATGGCTGACTGAGTGTAGACTATGACTTGAGAGAGTGTGTTGTTGTTGTTAAGAGTCCTTCCACATGAACATGGAAGGGGAGTAGGAGGAGGGGGCAGGAGAGGAGGAAGGGACCATATCTTGAAATTCTTGCGCTTGCGCCACGGATTTGGAGCAGTCCGCGGAGGACTTGGACGCGGCGGCGGCGGTGAGCCTGGACTGGAGGAGAAGGCTATTGGCTCCGTCGACGTCATCCCACAAGGAGCTCTCCGGTCCCCAAGTGCTGAACCAGGCCTCCTCGGCGTCCCCCCACACCAGCTCCGATGCCGAACCTTGAGCTGCCTGCCCCGTCATCGTCTGCTGCTGCTGGTGCTGCTGCTCGGTTTCGTCGGCAGTGACTAACGATGCTTCCGGAGCGGTCTCCTTAGCTGGCTGCGAGTAATGTCGCTGCTGAGAGTCTTCCGGAGTGGCAGGAGCAGAGGACGACGAAGAAGAGAAAGAAGCCGCTGCTGCTCCACCTTCTTGTCCACCGCCACCGCGTCCGCTTCCAGCTCCAGCTGCATTCTTGCCGAGGAAGAGGTCGGGGAAATTGAGCCTAGCGTTCTCGCCGCGGAGCCTGAACGCCTCGCGGTCGTACGCGAGGGCGGCGTCCTCCGCGGTGTCGAACGTGCCGAGCCACAGCCGCGTCCGGTTCCTCGGCAGGCGTATCTCCGCCACCCACTTCCCCCAGTGCCGCTGCCTCACCCCGCGGTACAGCTTCGCGGGCCCCGCGGCGCCGCCGAACGGCACCGGCATCCCGCGGCCCCCGAATATCGAAGAGTAGAGCGCCGCGGGGGCCGATGCCGACGACGGAGACGAAGACGACTTCCTGCCTTCATTGTTCCGCGCCGCGGCGAACCTGCTCAGCATCATCATGTGCCCCCGCGGGCTCAGGTTCAGCGCCTCGCTCCAGTACCGGAACATCTCCTCCTGGTACCTCTGCTGCTGCTGTGCCGCTGTCGCCGCTGTCGTCGCCGCGACGCCCAATTCCCCGCTAGAAGAAGGTGGGTATGCCGGCATTTGGTAGGGGTGCCCGAACGATATCATCTGCTGGTGCTGGTGCTGGTGCTGCCCATACGGAGCTATCGGCGTCGGCGGCTGAGAGGGCTCGCACGCGAAAGGGAATATCGGACGAGAGCTTGGCGAAGCCTTCTTCAGAGGACGGGCGTCCGCCGCGGCCGAGGACGCCTCCTCGAAGACCGGCACCGTCCGCCTCTCCGACATTGCAAGGTCGTGCTGCAGCAGGCCCTTCCCCTTCTGTCCTCTCTGCCTCCTCGACTCCTCCATCGCTTCCGCCCCCCGCTACGTTTCGGATACAATTCACAGCTCGTGTCCGAGGAATGCTGCGAGCATGTCGAAAGCAAGGAGGAGGAGACGACTCGGCTCTCTTCGCTATTTTTTTCTTTTACAGTTTGGTGGGGGAGACTTGGAATGGAGGGAGCAATTTAAGAGCGGAAAAAGATCCTCGACTCGAATGATCGGAGAAAGGAGGGGTGGCAATTGGGGCCCACACGGGTTCCCTGTTCTAATACTGACGAATGGCTGGGCGACGGGTGGTCGTCCAGATTCGTGCTGGCGCGGATATTGATGCACAGGTGGAGGGTATCTAGGGCACTGGAAACCGACTTCCTGTGCTCCGCTCTGTACCGAGTTTTTATTTTTATTTTTGAATAATTAAGCTTGGAAATAATAATATTCCTTAGCGTTGCCGCTAAAAGCAATATGATGTAATAATTCCTCTTTTGCATCAATACTTACCTATACCCTTGTTAGCAATTCGACAGAGGAAAAAAATTCGGGACTATAAAGATACGAATATAAATCGGACCGAACAAATAAAATATATTAAAAAATAATTAAATATTCAAAAAATAAAATATTGAGGTTCGAAACTTTATATTATTAAATATGTTATCAAATTTGGTTTATTAAACAGGTTCCAATATTTTTTTGGCCAAAATTTTCAATTTACACGGAACATGTTTAAAACTTCGTCTGAATAAAATTTACGCACTGATTCGAATCTTTCAAAAAATACGTAAGTATTATACATTTATGAAAGATACGAAAAAATTCGCGTATAATACGAATTTTATTCGTGTAATTACTAACAAGGATCTATACTACTTATATAATATAAAAAAAATAAAGAAAAAACTTATATATATATATATATATATATATATATATATATATATATATATATATATATATATATATATATATATATATATATATATAAAATATATATATATATATATATATATATATATATATATATATATATATATATATATATATATATATATATATATATATATATATATATATATATATATACCCTATAACTAATAAACTAAATCTTTATAGTATTGTTTATTATGAGTGTGTTTATTACATGGAATACAATATAGTCAAAATTTTATATTTTGAGAATTATTATGTAATTAAATTGTCAGAAAAATATATTACCGTGTGTTTGATTAACGGTTAAATATATTTAATAATTTTTACTCCCTGTTTGTTATTTTTGTATTGCAGCTTTTTTTGTAGTGTAGTTTAAGGTTATTTTCAGTTTTCAAGAGTAAGCATCAAATCCTATTGATATTATAAGTTTTTTTACTTATGAATTATTTTATTTGATTCAAACTGAATCTAACCTAAACTAATAATAATAATAATAATAATAATAATAATAATAATAATAAAGCAATTTTTAAAGATAAAGAAAGGGGAAAAAGTGAAAAAAATTAATTAAAAAAAAACAATTTTCCTAGAGAACAAACTAAACTAGAAACAATTTAATATTAAAAAGTGAAAAAAGGATAAAAGCAAAAAATAAAATAAAATTGGGAAAATAATTTTTTTTTTGAAAACGAAAAAGAAAACAATATGAAAAAGAAATAATAATAATAATAATAATAATAATAATAATAATAATAATAATAATGAAGAACAACAACAACAACAACAACAACATTATTGACCGAACTCGGATCCGGACATATACTAGACCTATGAGAAATTAATATAATCACCTATTATTGGGTAATAGATTTTTTACGGTTTATAGAAATAGTAGTTTTCTGGATATTCAAAATTTTCAAAAATAAGTTTTATAATTTAAAACAAATATGATAATAAAATTTTCATTCCAAATTTATTTGAACAAAACCAAAAAAAAAAAAAAAAATCTGTGTAGCAAAACATGTCACATGTGAATCAAAGATAGGACCGAACAACATGTTGATTGATGAGCATTCTATCGATCTTCAACCAGCACATTGAAGACTTGCATGATCACTATCAACATTCCGAAAACATACAGAAACGAACATGGACACGACAACACGAACATGGTCCGAATTCTGAGTCGACACTGATAACCGATGCGATTTCGATACGACATGACACAAAACACCGAAACAAAATATTCTCAAACGTCTTTCATTCCAAAGACGAAGGAGTGAAGCGAGGTGCATCTCTGCTTTGATTCAACATCAAGAAAAAGGTGTAGTAGTTAGAAAAATTAGCTACCTAACCACACCACAGCTATTTTAGCAACATCTCAATCACTAGAATTTTCAGAAATTAACAGCACTACATAGTCCAACCATAAACTGATAAAAAAAAAAAACTTCGATCTTATCTCATAAAAAATAATATTCTGAACAGTAATTAATCATCATAAGTATTAATATAATATGAACATGGTTTACAAACCTATAAAAAAACTTCGATCTTATCTAACAAAAATAATATTTTAAACAATAATTAATCATCATAAGCAGGTAAACATCGAGACTGGACCGACCGGTTGAACTCAGATGAGATTTAACCGGTTCCAACGTAACCGAAACAGTCATAACCGAATAAATCATACTTCTAGAAATTCAAAATCAAAATCGAACTGAAATTAGATATAACCTAAACCGAATTGAACTGATAATCGATTTGATTTACTTAGTTTATTCAGTTTGTTCTGTTCAGCTACTTTATTATTTAATGGACCGAACTCAAAGTTAAAATTGTGATTAAATTATATTAAGATTATAATTTTTCTAATATATTTTAAAGTTGGATCCAAAATTAAACTAGTTATTAAATTATCAAAGTTGAACTTTAAAACACATTTATAAAGTTGTTATTTTTAATATATATATATATATATATATATATATATATATATATATATATATATATATATATATATATATATATAATCATTAAATATACATAAAATTAAAGGTAATTATATAATTATGTTAAATCTTATTCGGTTTTCAATTTTTGACCGAAATACAAAATCGAAACCAAAATAAAATAAAAAATTTAGTGTTTCCAAAACCGAAACGGACCCAAATTATTTTCAAATCAAACCCTTACGCGGTTTGGTTCTCGGTCAAAAATCGAATAATGCTCACCTCTAGGTTGAACACGTAGCTTTTTCTGACTTGTTTAATATCGATCCACTATTTTTCTCAAAAATCCGATCAACCGTTGTGGACCGGGTCGGTCGGATCACCGAACCGTCTGACTCAATTGGATTTCGAACCGAATTGATATTGATATTTGACTTTTGTGTTTAGATTTTATATGCAATCAAAGTTAATACACTACAAAAATTTGTCAGATTAGCGACGTTCTGCGACGACTAGCTCATGTAACTAATATACGTCATTGTCACGTCGCTAGTATCGACTGTTAGGAACGTTTCAATTATACGTCGCTAATGTCCACAATTTAGCGACGTTTTACGAACGTCGCTAAATTTACGTCGCCAATTGAGCATATTTTAGTAGTGATATATTTGCTTCTTGACTAATTCTACTATGGTAAACATGCAGAACTTTCAAGTAGTATATGTATAGTTGTGTACTATGTAATATATTCAATGTAAGATTGCAAGCATATATAATTGGTTCAACCCGGATTAACCCACTAGTTGTAACCCAGTGTTATGATCGGATCGATCTCTGGTCCGATGTTTAAAACATTGATCAAAGTATTAATATAGGGCTAATTAGCTTTTAGATCCTTAATATTATACCAACTTAGAATTTAAGTACTAACATGTTAAATTGAAAAATTGTGGCCGTAAATTTTTGTTTTTTTTTTCATTATACCATGAACACGAGTACAAGAACAAAAATCAAAACATGCTTGAAAGAAATATATAATGTAAAAAAAAAAATCAATATCTAAACTTTCCAATTGAATATGTCAGAACTTAACCAGCGTTTTCAAAATCGGAGCGAACCTGTCTGTTCAACCGGTTGACCAATAAATCGGTACTTTTTTCGAGTCGGATCGGTATTGACCTACTATTTTTTTTTTCAAAAATTGTTTGTAAATAAATATTTTTGTAAAAATTAAAGTCTAAAAAAGAAAATAAACATGTGCTATTTAGATTAATTCAGTGGTTGAACCGATTTAATCCGATCCAGTATCTTGTCCGACTTTAAGCTAGTATAAAATCTACAGAAAATTGTAAGAAAAGCATCAAAGTTTAATATAATTGTGGAAAAGGCATCAAGTTTCCAATATTTGCATCTTGAGCATTCAAACGACATTTGAAATGTCGTATCATGATATCACGCGTACGTCAGCTCCAGTTTTATTGATTAAGAAGTGGAGGAAGGATTAAGAGGGGGAGACGAAAGATTAAATAAATAAACGGCAATCCAATTGTCGTATGGCGACGTCGGATGACGTCACCATACTACATTCAAATTGCCGTTTCACTTTTTTTTTTTTTTTTCCTTTTTCCTTTACCGGGTTTTAGTTATTTGGTTTGAAGCTGACGGCATTTTGTTTAATTTTTTTTTTCTTTACAGTTTTTTTTTTTTCCCAACGGCTCTATTTTTTTGTTTCTAGCCAAACTGTTGTTTTTTTTTTTTGGTAACGGCTATTTTTTTTAAAGCGAGTGTTTTTTTTTTTAGTGCAACGGCTATTTTGCCAACGGCTCTTTTGCCAACGGCTCTTTACTTATATATAGTTGGTGTTGTTGGTCCACCAGGAATACGTCCATCGTTTTGTGTTGCCATCTGAAATATGTCATAATTAAAACTATATTTAACTAAATTTAACCACATCTTGTGTTGACATCATGATACGGCATTTCAATTGCCGTAAGACATTTCTACAATATTTCCTACAAATATTTTGAACTAATCATTCCTACAAATTTATTTATACATACCAAATATTACTAATAATTTCTACAATTTAATTTATACATAACAAATATTCCTAATAATTTCTATAACTTAATTTATACAAATTTGGGTCAATTTATAACAAATATTTGGTTCAGGATAATTTCTACATAACAAATAATTTCTAACAAATAATTTCTATAATTTATATATAACAATCACTACAAACTACAAAGATTATCACTACTTCCCACAATATTATCTCTACAATATTATTTCTACAAAATATGTACAAAATTACTATGGAAAACAATCACTACAAATTACATAAAATTTATACATACCAAATATTACTACAAATTTCTAGCAAATTACAACAAATTTATAACAAATTACATAAATTTCTAAAAAAAATTCTACAAAATTACCTCTCCTGCCTCTTCTCCTCCTCTCTCTCTCTCTCTCTCTCTCTCTCTCTCACTCTGCTCCTTCACTCCCTCCTTCTCCTGCCTCTTCTCCTCCTCTTTCTAACAAATCTATCTTCTCCTTCTCCTTCTCCTTCTCCTCCTCCTCCTTCTTCTTCCTCCTTCTTCTTCTTCTCCTTCTACGTACACAACACTCCTCTCTTTTTAACTTTTACCACTCTACTTTACCTTACCAGCCCACAGGAAGTTAAAAAATAAAAAAATAAAAAAATAAAAAACAAAATTACACAGGCGGCAATTGAAGTGCCGTAACCTTACGTCACTATCGAAATTATTAGCTGAAAGAAAAAAAAAAAAAAAAACACCCAGCCGGCAATTAAAACGCCGGAAGCTTACGTCATAATTTTAATAATAGCTGAAAAAAAAAAGGTCAGACGACATTTGGAATGTCGTATGGTGACGTCATCCGACGTCACCAAACGACAATTAGAATGCCGTTTGTTTCTTTAATACTTTCTCAGTTTTCCTTAATCCTTAATCCACTTCTTAATCAATAAAACTGGAGCTGACGTAGGCGTGAAATCATGATACGACATTTCAAATGTCGTTTGAATGCTCAAGATGTAAATATTGGAAACTTGGTGCCTTTTCCACAATTATATTAAACTTTGATGCTTTTCTTACAATTTTCTGTAAAATCTATGGTCCAAATGTCAATTAGTCCATTAATAAAATATAGAGTATAATTGTCCCTATCTAAACTAATGAATGAGTAAAGTTTCAATTCAAACGGGAGCGCCGGCCTTGTCCCTATCCCTTTCGGCAGACCCCGGACGGTACCGTAGGGTAGAGGGGAGGAAAAAGTCAAGCACAAAAACGAGGAAATGGAGCTGCCATACCAACAGTCGGTGCTGAAATTAGGGCACGGGTCGGTGGACCACCGCCCACTGCACTGTCCTCTATCATCATACTCTCGCTTTTCTTTAATATTATATATATATATATATATATTGACAAAAATTCAAATAATAAAATAATAATACTACTACTAATAATAATCAGAATAAGCAGAGACAAAAGTATCCGATTGTTGACACGTGTCAGTTCACTATTGCATGCGACTTTCATTGACAACGACCTTTTTTTCTCCAATAAAATAACAAAAAATTGCAAATACAACATTACACTTCTTTGAAATCACTCACAGAGCAAATTTTATTTTGATAATTATCATGACATACATAAAACGTCCTTTTAAAAGAATATTTTATGTTTTGAACCAAAAATACCCTTTAAAAAGATATTTTTATAACAGTTATGTCAGTTCTTCCTTCATAACCTCTCCGAATTTTCTTAGAATTTTTTTAATATCACTTAATCTCTTTCTAACCTACCCAAATCCCATGCATAGGAAGGGCGTTTGTCACAAAAACACCACAACATTTTGTATATATTTTATTTTTAAAAAAAAAAAAAAGTAAGTTCTGCAACATTCCAATGCATAGAATTTTACAACAATACTACCAAAGCCTAAGAAATTTCTAATGGAGTATGACTTCTCCATTTTCTAAAAAAATTAAATTGGTTGGGTGTATGGCTGTAACGAAAATGCCCTAGCTAATTAGAAATTAAGGTTCGCGGGAGAGTTAATCCGAGTGTATGAATAGGATGATGACGTGGATGTTTCAGAAATGACGTTTTTACAACAAAACATAAAAATGTCCTTTGAAAGGACATTTTATGTCTGTCAAGATAATTATAAAAACTTCTTTGCTTTGAATGCATTTTCAACTAAATGTGAAGATGTATATGCAATTAGGCCTGTCAATGATAGCTTATTGGTCGGATATTGGCATTACCATATCGGAACCATTAACTATCGGATATATCCGATAACTATCCGATATCCTATCGGATATATTTTTTGGCTACCATATCCGTTACCAATAATTTAACGGATATCGGATAATATCCGAACCAATAAGATTACTAAAAAAAAATATTAAAAAAAAGGGAAGAAAAAAATGAGTTAAAATGTTTTGGTTGTCACCTTGCTGGTTTAGATCGGGTAGATACTTCAAACTATGTTTTTCAGCCGCTTGCAAGGTGACAACCAAAACATTTGAACTCTTTAGATATGATATGTCAAATATATTATAGTATATACGTTGCTGGAAATTTAAGTTCAACCATATGGTACCGATCTAAACCACTTAAAGTGGCTGAAAAATATAGTTTGAAGTATCTACACTTTCCAATAAGTTTTGGTTGAAAAACATAATTTGTAGTAAATATCATTTTAAATTTATTAAATAATTTAAATATTATTGGTTCGGATATTATTGGTTCGGATATGACACTTACCGTATCCGCATCCGATATCCGATAAATATCCGATATGATATCCTAATCCGTATCCGAAATTTCAGATATTTTCGGTTCGAATACGGATCGGATACGGATTTTCGGTCTACCATTGACAGGCCTATATGCAATATTCTGTAAAAATAAATAATCACAGATACCAACGAGACTTTCAAATGGTTTCGTCCTGACCAGAAATTATTCAGCGAGTCAGATTTATCATGCATCCTTCTTCTCATTTACGTTATAATTTGGTTTGCGGAATTATGACGTTGAAAAAGAAAAATCATTACTTTTCAATATTTGGTGGCAAAAGAATTGAGGAGAAAATTAAAGTGATTTCCAATAGAAAAAAATTAGGAAGAAAATAGTTCCATCCAACGAAGCAAGAATTCACTTTCCAGGCCTTGTTTGCTTCGTGGAAATCATGGGGTTGAAAATGAAGTTATTACTTTTATGTGTTTTGGTGCCAAAAAAAAATGATTAGGAAAGAAAAATAATTTCCAATGGAAGAAAAATTAGGGGAGAAATGATTCCATCCATCCAAGCAAGAAATCACTTTCTCACCTTGAAGTATTCACTTTCCTTTTAATTTTTTTTTTTTGGTATTTTCAAACTTCGGAAAGAAAAATCAAAGGAAACTGTAATTTTTCTAAGGAAGGAAAATACAAAGGAATTGAACTCCTTTCCTTTCATTTCCTTTCCGCGAACCAAACGAGGTCTAAGTATTCATTTTTTTTTTTTTTTTGCAATTTTCTTGACATTTTCAAAAAAAAAAAAAAAAAAAAAAATAGATAGGAATTATAATTTCTCAAAGGAAATAAAATATCGAGGAATTGTTTTCCTTCCCGCGAACCATAGGAGGCCTATATCATGAGAATAAAAATATATAGTGAAATTCTTCTCATTTCTATGTCATCAAGTTGATAAGAAAAATGGTGCATAATGAATTTGGCTCATTGAATAAATTATCCGTCAAAAAAAAAAAAAAATCCGTCCTAACAATCTAAAAAAATAAATATTAAGGACATTACAAAAATTACTAGAACAATTCTGGACTACTAAAATTTTGGTCGTCCTGTATATATACAGGGCTATCAAAATTTTGATAATCTTGAAAAAATAAAACTGTCAAAATTATATAACAGACTTGTGCATATCCAAAACTGGCAAATTTTTTACAGTCTATACAAAATCAGAATTGTCAAAATTTTGGTAGTTCTAAAATAGCGAATACTGCAAAAAATGACAATCATGAATATGCACATAACTGCAAAAATGTATTGTCCCTTATAACTTTTATAGTGCTATTAACATTTGCCAAAAACTAATTTTATCCTAATTTCCACATTGTGTGGAGTGTAGGTTTGGCTAGGAGTTTAAACTATTTTTTTTTTTGAGTTCAAACATAAAATTGGAAATAAATAGTATTCGGATGCTACACTCAAGAAGTTACAAAATCAATGTTTAAACTTAGCTATGTGGAGTAAAAATAAATCTCTTTTCTCGATATTTTTTGACAAGTATTTCTTAAAATTAGACAATTTTTTTTTCCAAGCAACTACAAACGGAATACTTAAACTTTTGTTCTTAAATCCATTTTTTCAGATGTAAGTAAGCAAATACAAAGTCAAATTTGTAAAACTATAAGAACAATTTTATTATTTTTTTTGAAATTATTTTAAAATTAAAATTTCTGAAAACCTTTTTAAATTTCTGTCCAAAAAACTTTATGTGGTGCAAACACCCATAGCTATTACAGGTATTAGTGACAAGATTAGAGTTAAAGGATCTATTATTATTATTATTATTATTATTCAGACAGGTTTAACTAATATAAATTCAAGTTTTAAAAAATAATTTAATTTATATTAGTATTATAAAGGACATGTTCCGGAATTCAATGAAAGAAAAAAATAACTCGATAATTTTGCGATATTAGTTTTATTGTTCGTGTTATTTTTATCCCTTCTAATATAATGTGGCTTGAAAACCGTTCAAAATTGTCCCATCTAAGCTATTTGTAAATCCTCCGTTAATTATTTTACAAAAATAATAATTATACTTTCTTTCTTTTCTTTTTTGCATGACTGGAAACCTTATGTTTTCTTCACATATATGTTAAGAAATTTAATTAAAATATAAACAATTCTATAACAAATTCTAATTAAAATATAAATTGATACATAACAAATCTTCATTTAAATATTTAAACTGTTTTTTCAGCATCCTAATTAAAATATATACAGGTACATAACAAATACTAATTTAGATATATTTTAATATTTAAACTGTTTTAAACAATATCAGAAATTAAAAAGAAATTATTTTACGTGTAACATACTGCACATTTACTAGTATTTTGATAATAAGTATTTGTTGGTGTTCCTGAGGACTCTTGCAAAACTTAAAAAAGTTACATGGCCTTCATAATGAATATTAGAGAGAGATTGTGCAACTAATTTTCCCAAAAGTAAACATCACAACCAACCTAGAAAGATTACCATGCATTTTTGTCGTATATGTAAAACTTATAATATGCTTATTATATCATTATATAACATGGTTATGGTCATACAAATTACAATATAAAAATGTGTTAAGTAATATATATTATATATTAATTGTAAACTAAGCAAGAACCTTATCTTGATTAGTTTCAATAATGAGCATAGCTCCTAGGAATGACGACCTCACTAAGTAGCTAGGGGATGATCATTGGATGGCCCATCGACCTAGGTGGTGAGGTTAGCGTAGTAGGCATGCCTCGTTGTCAAGTCACCATTGGCCGGCTTCCTGAGGATTAGCACAATGATTTGGACTAATCTTTAATTTCTTTCTTTATTAAGTATTTTTCATTTTTTTTCCCCTTCTTTTTCTAAGTCAATCCTAAGTGCTTGGAGTAGTGAGAGTGGGAATCGGCATCTTAGGTTTTTTTTTTTGTATGCTTGTTATAATGTAGTTAGTTCAAACACTTAGGCAGATGATGAGAGGTTGCTTGCTTCAACTAGTGCTGGTTGGAGTATTGTGCATTAAGGCTCTTCTCATGGGTGGTGGTGACAAGCCAAGGTCAAAGAGCAAACTTTTCTAAGAGGAGAGAGACTTGATAATTAATAACCCTTTATCATCAACAAAACTTTGAACGATTGTACTTTAATAAATATATTACAATGTAGATAACTATATATACTGTATCACACACATATTCATATAGACCAGCCGTCCTTATTCAAAATAGTCAATGGATAGATACAAGCACTCCTAAAAGCAAGACAAATTAGTGTAAACAAGGGTGTAGGAGACGTCTATATTCGGGACTTTTTACAACTCAAATACAATTTTGTCATATTTGGTGTCCATTTTGTAGCATCAACTCGACAATGTCCTGTCAGTTCAGTTCTTTCTCGTCTTGCTACAAACATTCTGCAACATCAACTCGGCAACATCCCGTTAGTTCTTTGTCGTCATGTTAGGCTCGATCATCACCTTCAGACTTGACAGAATTTTCACAATCACGACGACTTGCATAATATCTTCCGAACAAAAGCTTCATACAATTTCATCATATTTGGTGTCCACTTTGTAGCATCAACTCGGCAATGTCCTGTCAGTTAATTCTCATCTTGCTAGACAAATTCTGTAGCATCAACTCGACATCATCCCCTCAGTTATTTTGTCGTCATGCTAGGCTCAGTCATGACCTTCAGACTTGACAGATTTTTCACAATCACAAGTTGCATAGTATCTTCCGAGCAAACGCTTCATACAATTTCATCATATTTGGTGTCCATTTTTGTCACTCCCCGTTTTCGGAATACGTAAATTTTTTATTTTTTGTATATGGTATATGGCATCTATATCTTGATTGTATGTATCATGTATTTGTAACTGGCCATGGCATGGAACAATATCTCGTCGCGGATTAGTGTGCCATCCCTTGTCCTTGTTTGGTTGTAGGCGTGGTTCACTGCTTCGATGATAAGATTTCTGAATCGTGTTGTGGTTAAAATTTTATTTAATTAGTTGTATCATGTAGCATTTAACATGCCATTAGTCATATGGTTAAGAGCATGCTTAAGATTATGGTTTTCTTTGGGTCAACCCAATCCCTATATATATTCTCTTCCTCTCTCTCTCTCCTCATTCACTCTTTCATTTATTTTCCTCAAACAACATTTAGACAAGTACACCTTGCACAAAATGGAGAGATTCTTGTATTTTTTATTTTTTAATTTTTCTTTGATATGATTTGTCTATATTGTTCTTCTCATCATCCTCTACAAGTTTAGTTCTTGGAATTTTTGATTTTAATGGCTAGTTTTGTATAGATCTAAGTTTCTAAAACTAGGATTTTATGGATTTTCATGATTTTGATCCATCAAACTTGGTTGTTTTCGAAAACTAATGGTCCTATGTTGTAGAAAATCTCATTCTACCTAATTTTGATCGTTGAAAAGTTAGATTTCGACTTGTTTTGAGGAAGTTATGGCCAAAATAATATTTGGACATTTTTCTAGTTCATCTGTCCTGGTTCTCGCAGGGACGATAAATAGTGCCGCAGGGATGAATAGTACCGCATGGCTTGCATAGTGCTGCAGGCTTGCATAGTACCGCAAGAATGAATAGTGTTGCATGACTTGCATAGTACCGCAGGCTTGCATAGTACAGCATGGATGAATAGTGCCGTATAGATGAATAATGCTGCATGGCTTGCATAGTACCGCATGAATGAATAGTGCCGCATGGATGCATAGTGCTGCAAGAATGAATAGTACCGCATAGATGAATAGTGTCGCATGGCTTGCATAGTGCCACAGGCTTGCATAGTGCCGCAGGAATGAATAGTGCCGTATAGTGCATATTTTGGCTATTTTGGGCTGTGTTTATGTCCTATTTGGCTGATTTGTGGCCATAATTTCTCCTAACTCCCAATATGAAAGTTGTAGATCTTTGTCTTGGCTTCAAGGATCCTCATGTCTCATTTTAACCAGAATTCATATGTAACTTTTATGCCACGAGGGGTCCGCGTGACTTTCTGACTTGACCGTGTTCCTGACCTGATTACCTGTATACGTGCTGGTACATGTCCTAAGTGTGTATTGAGATACAATATTAGTATGCACTGCGACACTATTTAATGAGTGCATTGAGGTGTGACTCTATGTGCTAAGTGATCATTCGTGTTATATGTCAATACATGTGTACCTTCCAGCACAGTCATAGTAATTGGTCAGTAATAGTGTCGTAGTATGTTGATTGTTGTTTGAAGCATTACACTAAGCATGGATCTAGATTTGGGACTCCTTGAGCCGATGTAGATTCATACTTAGGGTACACGTACTATGGTACGACATATAGGAGGATGACCATGTGACCACGACATGTAATTCCAATATCCAGATAGGGTTTAATCTAAGCAACTTAAATCAGTAGAAGCATTGGGAGGAAACATAATCCCGAGATCGTGCCATACTAGCCATCCCAGGTCCAGTCCTGACGTGTCGGGTTGGCCACCACGGATACAGTTTCATCTGCCTATAGTGGATGACTATATCCGACTCCTACGTGCTATGTGTTATATGTTTTAGCACGGTGGCCTTACGGGAGACCGGTGCATAATCAAAGTGCTACGTGTGTATATATATATATAATAGTTTGGCTAGCCCTGACGATATGAGGATTCCTATATATTGCATTACTGGAATAATTCAGACAAATCATAGAAAGCGTAGGATTGATTGACCGTTTGTAAGCCGACTTGTTTGTGATATGTTTTCTTCTGTTAGCAACTGAGGAACATGGACTATCGTGGTGCGTGGTCCAATTCATGTCATTGTTTGCTTGTTGGGTTGGGCTATTGTGCTGCGATAGGCTATGGACCGAAGTCGCGATCAGAAGCCCTTCACCTGTCCATGGTTATTGGATATATCTTATCTCGGCATGATATTGGCACCGTTTGTCCTTGTTTGGTTGTAAGGGTGTCGTATTGTCTCGATGCTATGGTATAAGCCTATAACTCTTGAATCAGGTCTTATTATTACGCTTGGGTTTTATCTCACTCTTTTGTGCTCCCTTGTGGTACTTGCTATTCGGGGCCTGACCCCGCTGGTTTTGTTTGGCCATATCTCGTAGCAGCGCCAGAGGATCCAGCCTTCTACTCGAACAATGGTGCACACTAGGAGTATGGGCGCTACGGACCATGAGTGGGTTTCTTCTTCACCGCTCTGTTATCTTCTATTTTGTACTTGACGTTTAGCCACAGACACCTGTTTAGCCGACAATTTTGGACATTTAGTTCCTCACATAATTGTAATTAAATCAGACTGCAACTGACTATAGTTATGTACTATTGACTCTTTGTACTAGCTTATCATTTTGTATAGCTAGGCTCATGAATCATTTTGATGAAGTGTCGGGGACGCCTTACTGCTTTGTCTTATATGATCATTATTTACTGCTTCTTGTTTTGATTAATTGAGACATAGATGCTCTGTGAGACTATAGGAGACTTGATTGTAGCATGCACCCCTAGTCTCTTGACAGCCACGATCGTCGTATGACGTTTATATACCTCATATGGAGTAGCTGGCCTAGTTACCTATCACGTCCCAGAACCAGAATACTGGCAAGTAGGGTCGGACCAGGTGTAACACCCAGTTTTCCAGATGAGCGTAATTTTGAAATTTTGTAATTTTAATTATTATTTATTGATATTGTTTCACATTATGATTTTGGTGATTTTTAATAATTTTTTTAAACTATTTAAAAACTACTTTAAGTCATGACTTGTGATTTTGATGTGCTGCTAGTGAACCCTAGAGACTGCATGACCTAGAGACTAACCATGACCATGGGAACCTAACCATGCGATTAGGATGACTAATTGTGACTTTTTAGCCTAAGGGTATTTTGGTCATTTTGACTTATTAATGAAAATGAATTTTGATTAATTAGTATTGTGCTAATTGAATTGTTAGGGACTAACCTAGTTTTGACTAAACCTAGATGTTAATGATGCTCATGGAGGTTTAGTTAGAAGGTTAGAGACTTAATGGTTAAGTTAGATAACAATATCTAGATATTTCATAGTAGGATATTACCCCTTAGGATATTTGTGAAAAAGAAAGCCTTATGACTAGTTGAACCAATAGGAAGGCTTAGAATTGGGTGGACAACTCTAGCCACTCATCTACATAAAAATTAACCATAATTCATCTAATGACCAGCCATCAAGTGCCCCCTCCCTTCCTAAAAAGAATCCTAAGAAAACCTTGCCTCTTTTTACCTCTACATAGAACCCTAAGTGTTCTTCCCCAAATTAGAGAGCTTCCATCTTTGATTTGATTTCCTTTCCCTCACATTCCTCCATCCAAACTTCTCCTAATCCATCCACACCATCAAGGAAGTTCTATCCAAGAATTTGGGCAAGATGCAAAGGAAGGTGTCCTTTTGGATAGATCTTCGTATCGGAGCCGTGTCCTAAAGATTTTCATTGGGATTCCACTCCCAATAGGTAAAACCTATCCTCTAACTTGATTTTCTTTGTATATTAATTAGTTTTGAATCCAAAGGATCCACCCCATGCATGTCCCCTTTAGATTCAATTTTGAGACCATTTGGAGTCCATTTGAGGATGTTATAGGTGTGTCTTGTGTCCTACTTGATAGATCCCAAATTAGGACACCCATGTGTAGTATGTATGATAATAGTTTAAATAGATATTTAAATTCGTTTTAGAATGGTTAGAGAGTGGATTGATCTAGTTAGGATGGTTAGAATGAGTTTCATTTGGATACCTATGTTGGTATCCAAGTATCTTGGCCAACCCAAATTCGTCATAATTTTTATCCACATTTTATTAACCAAAGCAACTTAGAAATGTCATAACTTTAGCTTAGAACTCCGATTTATCTTTCTTTTTTTTAAAAGAACCGTATCGAAGTTAGCTTTCCAAATATATTTTAATAAGCCAAATTCGTCTGAAACTTTCTGTAAAATTATTTGAGTGTCAGCTGTACGAAAGACGAACGTTTTGGTGTTTTTGCGATTCCGGGAGTTTTCGGACACGAAAATGCGATCCGTTTAAAGTTTCAGAAAGCTAACACAAAGGGCTATAACATACATTAATCCTAGAATTTAGTTAAATCTCAATTGGTACAGTATTGATTTTAAGTAGAAGAGTGACTATACGATATAGGCATTTTGTAACCTATGAGCCTACGTAGTATGGATATTAAATGAATGTAGTATGTAATACATAATATGTTAGATGAATGAAATGATATATTTATGATATGTATCCTCTTTAAATTAATATATATATATATATATATATATATATATATATATATCTATATATATATATATATATATATATATGGTTGAATGCAAGCATGTAGGAATGCAATAAATGTAATGTATGTAAGCAATGCATAAATGCATGAATGAAAGAATGATATAATGTATTCATGGAAGTATATAATGAATGCAAGATATACATGTAATGATAGATATGATGCATAATGTATAATGTAATGCAATATATAATGATAGCATGTATGATAATGTAGAATATATGATGCAAGCATGTATATGTCCACTTTTCCCTTTTTCTTACATTTTTCCTTCCTTCCCTTTTCATTTCAGTTTTTTTTCCCTTTTTTCCCTTCTATTTTTACATGTTGCATACAATGTATATAATGTATAGATGCATGTAAGTATGTAATATGCATGAAGACATGTATGTAATGAAAATAAGTATATGCATGCAACTTAATGATATGTGAATGGATATAATGCATGAACTGAAGTATGTATTATATGGGATGAATGAATGATATAATATATATATATTGTTAAGGTAATGTATTATGTATTTATATATTTTTGAGTTAAATATATGAGTTTGTATGCATATATTATATGTATGCATTTATGCAGGGATGAATATATATAATATAGAGTATGCATATGAATATAATGTATGCAATATATGTATTCAAATATGTATGTATGCATCTATGTATGTATGTATAGGTGTATGAATGAATACAAGTATGTATATGTGATATGTATGTAGGCATGTATGCAATGTATGTATATACATGATATGTATGTATGCATGTATGCAATATAAGTATGTATTATACATTTCTATAAATTGAGTTAACCTATAACCTTTTACACACTACATTCATACACCCTTTGACACCATTATCCCATGTCACATACACCTACATATCACTAATCTGAGAACATTAACACATATTCTTTCCACACACATGCCAAACACACATACTCACTTACTCTTTTACCTCTCTTCTCTCTCTCTCTATATATATGTATGTGCCTATATATAGCTTTCCATAGTAACCCCCAGTTTCCAAAACAGGGGTATTTTTGTCTTTTTTTATTTTAGATTATTTTAAATATTTATTTATTTATTGTAATATTTTGGGGTTATTGAGTCGGGTTCGAATTTTAGCTCAATCCGACTTGAAACGGGACCCCGGGATAGTGTTGACTAGTGGACCCACACACTAGTTAGCCATGGCCCACATGTCATTTATTTTAGTTAGTGACTAGGCTAATTTATTTGGGTAGGAATAATTAGATTAGTGTGTTAGAATGACCAAACTAGCCCCCGACTTAAACCCCCTTTTTAATGTATTGCTAATAGCTAGAGAGGGGGTATTTTGACATTGCAAATGGACATAGCAGCCCATTAGGGCCGGCCACTATAGGAGGAGGGATGAGCCTCTTCTCATTTCATTTTTCCCCCAAATTTCCTCTCTCTGTTCTTCCCCAAAGTTGAGAGCCACCTCCAAATCAACTCCTTCTTCACCCACCAAATCTCCTCCATTTTTTCTCTACTCCATAAGGAAGGTGCTAGCCAATTTGGAAGGATTCGGAGCTCGTTCGTGTCCTATGGAATCTCTACATGTCGGAAGGCTTTTTCCTTGATCTCTCTCCCGGAAGGTATAACCTCTCCTCTAAAACCATCCTACATGCATATAGGTTGAATTTTGACCCATAGAATAACCCCCATGGTTTTGTGTCCATTTCGAGTCCATTTCGTGTCCATTTGGACACTTGTAGAGGTGTCCTATGTATAGGATCGTGTCCTAATGGGAAAACCCCTATTTGGACACATGGTAAATTATTATATATTGATTTGGTGTTGTTCTAGTATTTAATTCCAGATTTTGAGTGTTAGAGTTGTGTTCTTCTAAGTACCATATTGTATCATAATATAGATATCTAATCTATATTATATATAGTGGTATATATGTATATATATCATTCTCTATATATCTATATATATATGTATATATTATTGTGACTTATATATATATATATATTTTTATATGTGACTTATATATATATATATATATATATAATATATTATATATATATATATATATGTGTGTTTGTTTTACATTGTGTCCATGTGGGGAGAATTTCGGCCAAGAGGTTTGATGAGTGTGGTTTGGCTTGGTGTTTGAAATGTATGTGTGTTGTATTATAGAGAATAGAGAATTATTTGGGAGTGAGATTTGAAGGGATTAGAGAGAGAGAGGCATGGAGTGATAGATATGAAATTGTAGAGGGAATGATGGAGTGAATAGGGGAGGGGAGAACTGCGTTAACAGCAGGTGTTTATACTGCTTAGCTGTGTATCAGTCCCCACAAGGGGGGACTGATTTCTGGAGCTGACAGTCCCCTATGGGACTTGTCATTAGCTGCTAATCGCAGCAGTATACCTGCTTAATAGCAGGTTGGGAAGAGAGGGGGAATTGCCCAGGTTTAGCCCATCATAGCCTACTTACCAGCCTGGTTTCAGCTACATATCAGTCCCATATTTGCCCCCTATACATGCCTATATGGCTGTCCCTGTTCACTTCATTTCAGCCCAACATTACCCTAAGCACAGCCCTATATCAGTCCTGTACATGTCCCCAATTCACCCCTGTTAACAGCCATTTGATGCCTACAAAATCAGTCCAACCTCCCCTCTCAAACAGTCCAGTTTGCACATGTTGCAGTCCTAAATTGCTGTCCCCTTAGTCATACATTCAGTCCTATAGACCCCATGGACAGCCATACAAAATCAGTCCCCAATCATCCCAAGACAGTTCCTTACATACCTTAAACCCAGCCAATAACCTGTCAAATTGCACAGCCCATGACAGTCCAAATCATCCCCCAAACACCCCTTCATGCCCCCATATCACCCATTTCAGTCCATTAATACCTGTCCTATACCCAGCCTATTCAAGCCCTTAAACCACCCTTAAAGGTCCCTAAAACCTGCCATTTGTTCAGCCTAATGGCTGTCCCCAAACAGTCCATATCACAGCTATATAAGCTGTCCCAAACCAGTTATAACACCCTAAAATCAGCAATAACTGTCCAATTCTGTCCTATAAAATAGCCCTTAACTTAGCCTATTAGCAGTCCTAAACAAGCCCATTTCAGCCTCAATCCAAGCCCCCATTTCAGCCTACTTTCAGCCACATTTGGCCCTTGTATTCAGCCCTATAAGCAACCTCAAACCAGCCCTTAACAGGCCCTTATTTGCCCATAAATCACCCTATATGTTGTATGTATGTATGTGAGCCCATATATATGTATTATATATGAGTTATATATGTATTGTGTGAGCTTGTATGTGTGAGTGTAGATATGTGTTTATATATGAGTTGTGAGTGTGAGTCTAAATATGGATTAGTGAGCCTCTAATATATAGCCTAGCCTATAGGTGTGAGCATGAGTGTTAGCCTATATGTAAACCTATAGGTAGAGCCTATGTGTGACCATGTGTAAGTGAGCGTGGTATCATGAGTGTTGTGTGTGAGTGAGTGTTAGGGAGATGTGAGAGTGATATGTGATATTGGTAAGGTATAGGACAAGGTAAAGGGTAGATTACCAAACATGTGGTCTAAGATGATTTAGATGACCTAGATACTAGGATTTCTTGGTAGGTAATGTTAGTATAATAGTATCTAGCTATCCTAGGAAGCCTGGCTAGTATTCCTGAGGTTAGAGTGGTATTGCAAGGTATAGGTATTACCTTGGTAAGGGAAATATAGGGTAATGCCCTAGAAATAGGATATTGAGTTTGGAGTCCACGATAGAGTTAGAACTTGATTCCCTTGGTTGTGGAATGATCAATATAGTGCTCATATACTATTTGACGTCGGTTGACCATTTTGACCAAAAGTCAACAAAAGTCAACCGAGAGTCAAACCTAGCCTTTAAGCGACTAGATTTGACTGAAGCCAAACACCAGAGTTGACCAGTTAACTGAAAGTCAACAGTTAGTCAACATTTGACTTGTTTGACCTAGGGTTGACTCATTGTTGACCAGAGTTGACCAGAGTTGACTTTTTGACCAAAAGTCAACTGTAAGTCAACCCTTGACCCAAATTGACCTAGTTTGACTTGGATTGATTTCCTGTGACCTTGTTGACCTTGGTTGTCCTAGTGCGATCCAGTTTGCTTAGTATGACCTATTATGACCTAGTTTAGCTTGGTGTGACTTAGATTTGACTTAGATTTGACCTAGATTCATTTAGAATGCATTGTAATGCATCTTATTATCTTTTTGGACTCATAGTGACTTTTACTGTATAGGAGACAGACACCACTCCTCGGACAGTATATTCTCTTCAGACACTCAGGCTATCAGGCGAGTACATTCTCTGACCGTTTTATACTTGTCTGGATTTACATTCTGCTTTAGATTACTGTACTTGATGCTGACACGATCATTATCACGGATTGGTACTATATGGATCTTCTTCTGAGATGTTATCTTCTTGTATTCACTAAATACATATTGTGATGTATGTTTCACTTACATATTGTATTTATTGAATACCCTTATCATTGTACACTCATTGTGCATTGTACTCTCATTATCACATTGAGCCATTGTACAAGCCATTGTACAAGCCATTATATAAGGTAACGTAACTGATGGATCCTTGTGTATTGATTGGGGAGGGAGAGTAGAAATGGTTATGTGATCAATCCTATTGTATAAAAAATTGTATATGTCATTATACACCACGACAAAGGAGTCCCATTTTATTGTAAACCTAACCGTTTACATAACCATATTGTGCTCTAAATCACATGTGCTTACAGTTCTTACTTATCATATATAGATATTTCCAGTTATCAAATCTCTACTGTTTTCATATATTCTTCTTTCAGCGTTTTCTGTACCTTACTCTATTGCATGCTTTATAGTTCCTAACATGATATGAACTGTGTGAGATGTTTTGTGCTCGCTCCTGTCCTGATTGGACCTGTTGAAAATATTACAGAGGATGAGGGTGAGGCCTGCGTAGACACCTACTATGGGACAGCTGTAGATGCCATGTGTGACCCAGATTTCCAGCCTGATCCACTAGCTTAGAGACTGAGGCTCCTAGTCTAGGTTCTTCTATTTTCTGTCTTTGAGATCTGGTTTTGTATATATTATTTCATATTCAGTAGTGAGACTTGTATTCTGGATATTTGCTGAGATGTTATTTTAGACACTTAGACTCTTTGGTTGTGATGTATATTTTCATTCAGTATTTATCTCTCTATCTTTTATTTTATCATTCTGTCTTAGATGTGATTGAGACTGTATTGCTATGTACCTCCATTCGGAGTGTATATACTGTACATGTACCTTTATATTGTTAGATGATTGACCTAAGACAGCGTTCTACTGCCGACACTGCGGCGTAGGCTGGGCGTTGTACGTTCTCGTACCCTCACAATGGGTGCGGGTCGTGACACGTTTTAGTGGTGGCCCATGCAGGTCGAGTTTATGCAGTGGTATTCGAACTAGAGTATCACTACAGCCTGCAGTAGGATTAGAATTTTTTGGAGGTACTCAATCACATTAGGAAAAACTCTTATTAATTAATACCATCTCCAGTTCTTGCGATATTGTTTTTCCTTGAATATAACTGTCCTCTCTTGCTATTCGACTCATTCTCAGCAATTGTTTTTTTGATTGTCTCCAGGATGGTGAGACGAGATCACATCACCAGGGCCAGGGGGACGCCGATGAGAGGTCTGCCACCTCTCATATCCAGCAGCCAGCCCCTGGTACCGCAGCCCCAGTCATGCCAGCTGGGGTAGGCGTTTCAGCTGCGTTCGGAGGAGCCCCTCCACCAGCAGCAGGGGGTATGCCTCCACCAGTTCGGGGGCAGGACCCAGTCATTCCAGAGGTGCCTTTTCAGCAGCTGCCACCTATAGGACACGTGGATGCGGCACAGATGTTCGCATATTTCCAGCAGTTCATGGACCGGCAACAGTCCCGACAGGACAGGGGCATGGAGTTGGCCCTTACGACAGTTGCAGCCCGACCAGTGGTTCAACAGCCAAAGACACCGGGGATAGAGCAGTTTAAGAAGATGAGCCCCAGAGACACTGGGGACGGAGGGGATTCTATATGCTGACGAGGGATAGAGCATATAGAGGGATCTTTCGCCTGGCCCGGATACCGGCAGATCTTCAGATAGAGGCAGCAGCTAGCCGGATGCGAGATCTTGCTCGCACCTGGTATAAGTCAGACCCAGGGTGGGGGTAGCTGGACAGACTTGGGAGGAGTTCAAGGCTTCTTCAAGAAGAAGTTCTTTCCAGATTCAGCGCTCAGAGCCTTGGAGTCGCAGTTCGAAAGCTTAGTTCAGGGGAGCCTGTCAGTGGAGGAGTACGCTGGGGAGTTCGGCCGCCCAGCAGACTCGTGGAGGGTTTGA
The DNA here is from genome assembly GCA_029216955.1 of Iris pallida. Lineage (NCBI taxonomy): Eukaryota > Viridiplantae > Streptophyta > Magnoliopsida > Asparagales > Iridaceae > Iris > Iris pallida. The sequence continues at coordinate 8,710,736 of JANAVB010024000.1, read as the reverse complement.
GCGAGGCGGCGAAGGCCCAGAGGTTCCGGAAGGGTCTGGTCAAGGAAGTCAAGTCCTTGACCAAGGGCAACAGGGATGCCACTTTTGAGAAGATTTTGACGGGAGCCTTATTGGCGGAGGATGATCTTGAGCTTAGGCTCAGAGAGGGGCGGAGACCCAGTTGGGGGCAGCAGCAGCGGAGGACCGACCAAGAGGCCGAACGTTTAGCCTCAGTTTCAGCAGCATTGTCAGCAGCCGATGCCATACATACAATTTTAGCAGCAGTACCAGCAGCCGGGGCTCAGATACATCAGCTATAGCATAGGCCTGTTCAGTATCAGGGATAGGACAGGTGCAGTATCAGCAGGACACCGTGTGCAACTTCTGCAAGAAGCCAGGCCATTGGTGGAACGATTGCAGGAAGAGGCTGGGTGGGTATGGTTTACTTTGCGGTTCAGCAGAGCATCAATGTAGAGAGTGTCCAAGAACCCGACACTATTGGCTCAGATAGCACCATGAGCTAGAGCTCCGGTAGGGTAGTAGAGGGGACCACCATTGCAGACTCAGCAGCAGAGGTTCGTCCAGCATCAGCAGCAGGCCAGGGAGGCCAGCAGGGCGAGCTTTTGCCATGACAGCCGAGGATGCTCAGGCCGTTGGAGATCTAGTCGCAGGTTCCGTTCCTTTGATTCAAATTCTGCAATTACTGCCTTAAAAATTCAATTCCATATATTCTTATCTGTTTCTTCATTGTTGATAAGTTTGATCTGGTGCTTCATTATGATTTAATTTTCTTCTAAGATAAGTCGTATGGGCTAGGTCGCCTCGATTATGAGATTTTTAGAATCCTCTAGGGTCATGCTAGCAGGTATTGTGAGGACATATTGTCAGATTATGGACGTATTTCTCGGGTGGGAATTTAAGGTTTTCGTTGCCAAAACGCGCGGCAATGCAAAAATTTTAAATACCATAAATTCTATAGGTATGTACCATAGTTGAGGACTCTATGATTATCATAGCCTTGCTCACTGGCATGACAGAGATTCTGAGTATCATGATGATTGGACAGACGCATACGATTGTCGATTGTATGATTTTCTGTGGTTACCTATTTTAAATTTTTGGATGATTCTTTTAAGGTGGATAGACTTATAGCATCTATTTGAGTGTAATTTTAAATTTTATAAATTTTAGTCATTTAATTAATGATTTGATTTTGAGATTTTAAATCATTTTAACTTAAGCCATGACTTGTGATTTTGACATTTTACTATTGTTGGTTTTAATTTCGAGGACAAAATTTTTTTAAGGGGATAGATTTGTCACCCCCAGTTTCCAAAAAACAGGGGTATTTTTGTCTTTTTTTCATTTTTAGATTATTTTAAAATTATTTATTATATTGTAATATTTGGGGTTATTTGAGTCGGGTTCGAATTTCAGCTCAATCCGACTTGAAACGGGACCCGGGGTAGTGTTGACTCTAGTGGACCCACACACTAGTTAGCCATGGCCCACATGTTATTTATTTTAGTTAGTGACTAGGCTAATTTATTTGGGTTAGGATTAATTAGATTAGTGTGTTAGAATGACCAAACTAGCCCCCGATTAAACCCCTTTTTAATGTATTGCTAATAGACTAGAGAGGGGGTATTTTTGACATTGCAAATGGGACCATAGCAGCCCATTAGGGCCGGCCACTATAGGAGGAGGGATGAGCCTCTTCTCATTTCATTTCCCCCCAAATTTTCCTCTCTGTTCTTCCCCAAAGTTGAGAGCCACCTCCATTGATTTCACCTCCAAATCAACTCCTTCTTCCACCAAATCTCCTCCATTTCTTCTCTACTCTATGAAAGGAAGGTGCTAGCCAAGTTTGGAAGGATTCAGAGCTCGTTCGTGTCCTATTGGAATCTCTACGTGTCGGAAGGCTTTTTTCCTGAATCTCTCTGGAAGGTATAACCTCTCCTCTAAACCATCCCTACATGCATATAGGTTGAATTTGACCCATAGGAATAACCCCATAGTTTGTGTCCATTCGAGTCCATTTCGTGTCCATTGGACACTTGTAGAGGTGTCCTATGTGTAGGATCGTGTCCTAATGGGAAAACCCCTATTTGGACACATGAGGAAATTAATATTGATTTGGTGTTGTTCTAGTATTTAATTCCAGATTTTGAGTGTTTAGAGTTGTGTTCTTCTAAGTATCATTGTATCAAAATATATAATATCTAATCTATATGTATATATAGTGGTATATATGTATATATCATTCTCTCTCTCTATATATAGTATATTATTGTGACTTATATATATATGTATATAGATGTGTTTGTGTTTACATTGTGTCCATGTGGGAAGAATTCGGCCAAGAGGGTTGATGAGGTGGTGTTGGCTTGGTGTTTGAAATTATGTGTGGTGTTGTATTATAGAGATTAGAGAATGATTTGGGAGTGAGATTTGAAGGGAGAGAGAGAGAGAGAGGCATGGAGTGATAGATATGAAAGTTGTAGAGGGAAGTGATGGAGTGAATGGGGGAGGGGAGAACTGCTGTTAATAGCAGGGTGTTTACACTGCTTAGCAGTGTATCAGTCCCCACAAGGGGGGGACTATTTCTGGAGCTGACAGTCCCCTATGGGACTTGTCATTAGCTGCTAATAACAGCAGTATACCTGCTTAATAGCAGGTTGGGAAGAGAGGGGGAATTGCCCAGGTTTAGCCCATCTAATAGCCTACTACCAGCCTAGTTTCAGCTACATATCAGTCCTATATTTGCCCCCATACATGCCTATATGGCTGTCCCTTGTTCACTTCATTTCAGCCCAACATTACACCCTAGCACAGCCCTATATCAGTCCTGTACATGTTCCCAATTCACCCTGTTAACAGCCATTTGATGCCTACAAATCAGTCCAACACTCCCTCTCAAACCAGTCCAGTTTTGCACATGTTGGCAGTCCTAAATTGCTGTCCCCTTAGTCATACATTCAGTCCTATAGACCCCATGGACAACCATACAAAATCAGTCCCCAATCATCCCAAGACAGTTCCTTACATACCCTTAAACCCAGCCAATAACCTGTCAAATTGCACAGCCCATGACAGTCCAAATCAGTCCCCAAACACCCCTTAACATGCCCCCATATCACCCATTTCAGTCCATCAATACATGTCCTATACCCAGCCTATTCAAGCCCTTAAACCACCCTTAAAGGTCCCTAAAACCTGCCATTTGTTCAGCCTAAGGCTGTCCCCAAACAGTCCATTATCACAGCTATATAAGCTGTCCCAAACCAGTTATAAACACCCTAAAATCAACATATAAACTGTCCAATTCCTGTCCTATAAAACAGCCTTAACTTAGCCTATTAGCAGTCCTAAACAAGCCCATTTCAGCCTCAATCCAAGCCCCCATTTCAGCCTACTTTCAGCCCAATTTGGCCCTTGTATTCAGCCCTATAAGCAACCTCAAACCAGCCTTAACAGGCCCTTATTTGCCCCATAAAATCAGCCTATATGTATGTATGTATGTATGTGAGCCCATATATATGTATTTATATATGAGTTATATGTATTTGTGTGAGCTTGTAGTGTGTGAGTGTAGATATGTGTTATATATGAGTTGTGAGTGTGAGTCTAAATATGGATATAATGAGCCTATATATAGCTACTAGCCTATAGGTGTGAGCATGAGTGTTAGCTATATGTAAACCTATAGGTAGAGCCTATGTGTGACCATGTGTAAGTGAGCGTGGTATCATAAGTGTTGTGTGTGAGTGAGTGTTAGGGAGATGTGAGAGTGATATGTGATATGCTAAGGTATAGGACAAGGTAAAGGGTGTAGATTACCAATATGTGGTCTAAGATGATTTAGATGACCTAGATACTAGGATTTCTTGGTAGGTAATATTAGTATAGGATAGTATCTAGCTATCCTAGGAAGCCTAGGCGTAGTATTCCTAGGTTAGAGTGGTATGTGCAAGGTATAGGTATTTACCTTGGTAAGGGAAATATAGGTAATGCCTAGAAATAGGATATTTGAGTTTGGAGTCCAAGATAGAGTTAGAACTTGATTCCTTTGGTTGGTAATGATCAAATATAGTGCTCATAGGACTAGTTTTGACGTCGGTGACCATTTTGACCAAAAGTCAACAAAAGTTAACCGAGAGTCAAACCTAGCCTTTAAGCGACTAGATTGACCGAAGCAAACTAGAGTGACCAGTTGACTGAAAGTCAACAGTTAGTCAACATTTGACTTGTTTGACCTAGGGTTGACTCAGTGTTGACCAGAGTTGACTTTTTGACCAAAAGTCAACTGTAAGTCAACCCTTGACCCAAATTGACCTAGTTTGACTTGGATTGATTTCCTGTGACCTTGTTGACCTTGGTTGTCCTAGTGCGACCCAGTTTGGCTCAGTATGACCTAGTATGACCTAGTTTAGCTTGGTGTGACTAGATTTGACCTAGATTCATTTAGAATGCATTGTAATGCATCTATTATCATTTTTGGACTCATAGTGACTTATATGCTATAGGAGACAGACACCACTCCTCGGACAGTATATATCTCTTCAGACACTCAGGATCAGGCGAGTACATTCTCTGACCCTTTTATACTTGTTTGGATTTACATTCTTGCTTAGATTACTGTACTTGATGCTGACACGACCATCACGGATTGGTCTATATGGATCTTCTTCTGAGATGTTATCTCCTGTATTCACTAAATACATATTATGATATGCGTTTTACTTACATATTATATTTATTGAATACCCTTATCATTGTACACTCATGTGCATATTGTACTCTTATTATCACATTGAGCATTGTACAAGCCATTGTACAAGCCATTGTATAAGCCATTGTATAAGGTAACGTAACTGAATTGGATCCTTGTGTATTGATTGGGGAGGGAGAGTAGAAATGGTTATGTGATCAATCCTATTGTATAAGAAATTGTATATGTTCATTGTACACCCACGTACAAAGGAGTCCCATTTATTGTATAACCTAACCCGTTACATAACCATATTGTGCTCTAAATTACTGTTGCTTACAGTCTTAATTATCATTATAGATATTTCCAGTTATCAAATCTACTATTTTTTATATACATTATTCTTTCAGCGTTTCCTGTACCTTACTCTATTGCATGCTTTATATTTTCTAACATGATATGAGCTGTGTGAGATGTTTTGTGCTCGCTCCTGTCCTGACTGGACCTGTTGAAAATATTACAGAGGATGAGGGTGAGGCCTGCGTAGACACCTACTATGGGACAGCTGTAGATGCCATGTGTGACCCAGATTTCCAGCATGATCCACTTAGAGACTGAGGCTCCTAGTCTAGGTTCTTCTATTTCTGTCTTGAGATCTAGTTGTATATATATTTCATATTCAGTAGTGAGATTGTATTCTGGATATTTGCTGAGATATTATTTTAGATACTTAGACTCTCAGGTTGTGATGTATATTCTTTCATTCCAGTATTTTCTCTCTATCTTTTATTTTATCATTCTGCCTTAGATGTGATTGAGGACTGTATTGCTATGTCACCTCCATTCGGAGTGTATAATTACATGTACTTTATTGTTAGATGATTGACCTATGATAGCGTTCTACCGCCGACACTGCGGCGTAGGCGGCGTTTACGTTCTCGTACCCTCACAATGGGTGCGGGTCGTGACACTATATATATCTATGTATATGAATATGTGAATGTGAATAATATAGATATATATATATATATATATATATATATATATATATATATATATATATATATATATTATGACTAAGTTATGTGTCTTGTTAGCTTATTTAGTTTTGTGCTTGGTTTAGCAAGTGACTTAGGCTATGAGTTAGTAGCTATCTTGGATACTTGATTGCATATACTAGTTGTTTAGACCTAGAATTGACAATCTAGACTAGTTGACCATTGTTGACTCAACCCTAGCTAGTTTGACCATAGTTGACTAGAGTTGACCTAGTTTGACTTTATAGTTGACCAAAGTTGACCAAGATTTGACTTTGACCTAGATTGACTTAGAATCATGTAGATTGTATTATAATTTTAATACCATATAAATTGAACTCTTTATAACCTGTGTTGCTATAACTAGGACTCTGTGACTCCAGTTGGCCATCTTTTAATATCAGCTGTTCAGGGTATCAGACGAGTACATCTCTGATCATTTATACTGTTAGAATTATTCTCCTGCTTTAAATTACTTTACATGATGCTATCACGTTGGTCACGGATAGTATATATGGATCATTTTTGAGATGTTATCCCTCAGGGAGCATCGGATACATGTTCTGTGCGTTTCATTACATTGTGTATCACTATGCTTCATGGTTCATGAATCACTTGTGACATGACTACTCATAATCACAGAGTCTTCCATGAATTCCCATTTATGGGCACTCCTAGAATCCCCATTTATGGGCACTCCTAGAATCCCCATTATAGGACTATCTGTACCACCCTTAGGGGGCCGTTACATGAATCAAACAAACTGGCTTGATCCTTGTGTATTGATGGGGGTACGGGGGAGTAGAAGTGGACATGTGAATAATATTCAAGTAGTATAGCATCAGAATCCTTCCGTAGTGTAGCATCAGAATCGTCCTATACCATTCACATGTCTTATATACTCTGATCACTAGCCACTGTTAGTTCTCTATTATGGTAGATATTTCCAGACAGCTATCTCCTTTACATTCTGTACTTTCTTTCAGTTTTCTGTATCACTTTACTGCATGATTATATTTTCTAACCTACTATGATTGTTGAGATGTATGCTTGCTCCGTCTGATTGGGCACCGCTGATATGTTACAAAGGACGAGGAGAGGCGGTGTTGACACTTTTATGGGAAACTCTAGATGACACCTGTGATCCGATTTCCAGCGGATCCACTAGTTATAAAGATCGAGGCTCCCTAGTCTAGGTTTTACTATTTCTGTCATTTGAGATCTGGATTGTATATGTTCTTTCATTTCTGTAGTTGAGATTTTATTTCTGGATGTTTGCTGAGTTGTATCTTAGACCTTAGACTCTTCTGATCATCTGTATTTCATTTTGAGTTCTATAATATCGTGCTTCTTCTTCCTTAGTTGTGATTGAGTTTACATCTGCTATGTCACCCCCATTCGGGGAGTATAAATGCTTAGCATTATACTGTTAGATGCATGAGACCTAGGAAACGTTTCTACCGCCGACGCTGCGGCGTAGGCTGGACGTACCACGTCTAGTGCCCTTACTCTAGGGTGCGGGTCGTGACACATTTTTAGTGGTGGCCCATGCAGGTTGAGTTTGTGTAGTGGTATTCGAACTAGAGTACCACTACAGCCTGCAGTAGGGTAGGATATTTTTTTGAAGGTACTCAATCACAGTTAGGATCCCTTGAGAGATTCCTGGGATGACCCTTGAGAATCTTATTATAAAATATCTCAAAATTTGATTCTAATAGTTTATATTTATTTCTAAGTTAGGAATCTAGTCTTACAGTCACATTAGCCAGCATGGTGAGGAATATAGTTGATTTTGGATATATTTCTCGGGTTGTAGGAATTAAGGTTTTCGCAGCCAAGCTAGCGGCATCGCAAAAATTTTAAATACCAAGATCTAGAGGTATGTGCCTTAGCGAGGACTCTGTGATTATCATAGCCTTCTTACTAGTATGACGAGGATTTAGAGTACCATGATTTTGGATAGACGCATATAATTATCAGATTGTACCTTTAATGCTTTTGAACATATTTTTCTACTTTTGTTTCAGTAATTCTAAAAAAAGAATTATTGTTTGTTTTGTTTGTTTTGTTCTCATTGTTTAACTTAGGAGTAGCT